>JASANE010021682.1:0-13838 GCA_030248225.1 Trileptium ribeirensis
TGACCCTTTTCCTAGACCTCAAGCCGTCAATAATGTGTTAATTAGTACACATTTTAGAATTATATTGTCTCGAGTGAAACAGCATTCCGAGCATTAGATGCAAGTGTTTTTCTATTATATATCGCAAAGTATACCTAATTCATTTCTGGATGGCTTTCCATTGTATATTTTATTTTTCAGGCTTTATGTCACCCGCCTACCAGCTGTTGCCGCTCCACAACCAAGGTTTAAACGTAAAAACCCACTCTATATTTTTTGGAAATAACTATTTTCAATTGTTGTTAACATATTGATTTATTGATCCAGCGAGGATTTATGTAGCTAGTATTTAGCTAGAATTCAGTATCCCCGAGGATCGAGCCTTATTAGCCCACTCACCCCAGCCATATTCACTCCTCAGGATGCCGTACACCTTACCACTAATCATCACCAACTTACCGACCCGTAACGACCCGCACAACAGTTTATCAATTCTGAGCAAAATTCCAAAAATTTAAGGAAAAATTGGGGAAAATAGGAAAATTACGAGGAAATGTTTAATCAGCCTTTTAGTCTAGCCAGTCCACCACTGATCACTCTCTTAAACCCATGGATCGTGAAGTCTAGCCCGTCCACCACTGATCACTCTCTTAAACCCATGGATCGTGAAGTCTAGCCCGTCCACCACTGATCACTCTCTTAAACCCATGGATCGTGAAGTCTAGCCCGTCCACCACTGATCACTCTCTAAAACCCATGGATCGTGAATTATAGACCGTCCACCACTGATCACTCTCTTAAACCCATGGATCGTGAAGTCTAGCCCGTCCACCACTGATCACTCTCTTAAACCCATGGATCGTGAAGTCTAGCCCGTCCACCACTGATCACTCTCTTAAACCCATGGATCGTGAAGTCTAGCCCGTCCACCACTGATCACACTCTTAAACCCATGGATCGTGAAGTCTAGCCCGTCCACCACTGATCACTCTCTTAAACCCATGGATCGTGAAGTCTAGCCCGTCCACCACTGATCACACTCTTAAACCCATGGATCGTGATTGAACACCTATGATGTATTATTTTTGAGGAATTTCATTCGTTATGTTAGGTTTTTGTAGTAGTTGGGAACTCACCAACTGAACCGCTTCGGTATCTAACTAATATCATATATTAACCTGTGATTATTATAACAATATATAATATTTAAAGTTTATTATTCTTGATTATTGATTGAATATGATCACTGTGATATTACCGAATGTCGTCTAAATACAAGCTTATCCAAAGTGGATTTATTCCTTTTGATCAGAAGCAGGTGTATATTTTAAAATTCAAGTTGCGTATAGTAAGTAACGATGCAAATCAATCAAAATTTTAGACCTATACCAAGCGATTTAATAAGCTTCTGACGTACAACTCTAACCACAACCGCAATTATTATTTGGAGCCAGCGACCGAAAACAAGGTAAAATGTTCTTAGATATAGAGTGTCTTTGGAAATGAACCATCAATTATCGGGTAAGGATTTATTATTAGGCAACATTTGACATTGGATGGGATTGGATATTTAAATATTATAAGATTGCTATTTTGGAAATACTGCTATGTAAATAAGAATTAGTTTAAGGGCGTTTAGTAGGATTTGATTCGAGCCTAAGTATCCAGATATATATGTCATCAAGGATTGATCATAGATTGAAATATTTGACTTTGTTGTAAGCTTGGCTATAATTTGTATATAAGTGATGTAACCTTTATTGGCTATGATGATTGATAATTCCTACAGAGAAAATGCTTATTCCAAATATATTTAGCATAGCCTTGTGCTTAGTTAAAACCTAGCTTAATTATAATTAACTTTAAGCGTGAATTATGCTTATTGCAAACTTTTAGCAAAATTTCAAGCTTAATTTTAGGCTTTATTAATGCTGTCTGACATTTAATCATAATAATGCTAAATATCTTTAATAGCAAAAACAAAGCCAAATATCTCATTAATATTTAGCAATATTATGATTATATTTTATGTTTTAAGCATAAATATTTTAGGTTTTCATTTAGCATAATTATGCCGGATCATTAGCGTAGTTACACAAGGTAAGTAGTATAAGATACTGCTTAATATATATTTATCAAAGCTTAACGACTGTTCGATATTTTTCATAGTTATACTTAAAAATTAGCATAATCTTGCTAAATATTCAGTATAAACATTTTGAGTGTACATAAATGTGTTTTTTTGATATATTTTTGAGGACAACACTGTTATTTATCTTCAAAAGTCAGTGAAATGTGTTTTTTTGATATATTTTTGAGGACAACACTGTTATCTTCAAAAGTCAGTGAAACTTTCTCGGACATTTCCGACATTTTTTTACTATAAATGGTTCTCAAGTACTGTGGACCACCGATATGGTCGTGGTTTATGCTTCGACTGCGGTCCGCGAAACTTCACTAAGCTGTTTGAGTTTGTAGTCATGCTTTGGCTGCTCAAGTTTGTCACAACTAATATAAAACATATATATTACCAACATATTAAAATTTGTAGAAAAAAGAATAGCTCAGAGCTTTACCTGACGGGTTAGGGGGACACCCGCATGACTTAGGCTTAGGCTTAGTCTAAACCTTATATATGAGATGTGAGACATAGGTTAAGGCTTATGCTTAAGTGTACATATCTGTGTATCTGTGTACATAAGTGACTGCAAACATTTCATTTGAAGCCCTAAAAGTAAGCTACATAGGCCTAAAACTTAAAGCACAATCAGGCGGTGTTTTTAAGATCACTTGAATATGAGCATTTACCACATGGAATATTAGCTGTTACAGGCTTTTCCATGATTTATCTATAATACTTTATGGACCGCCAAGTTGGCTTTGGTTGTTCATATTTATTGATATAATAACTTGGATATTGTCACAAAAAAGCTTACTTGTTTGACGATTGACTATTTTCTCTGACATCGGATAACTTCTGTTTGGTATAACTATTATACCCGATAAAACATCAAAAAATGATCATGTCATTGTGACCCATATAAAACACATAATGTATACATGAACAATTTATGAAGAGGCCCAAGTGCCACACATCGTCGTGGTTCCATGACCTGGCTTGACTCATACTCCATGTAAACAAGACTTAGGGGCCGTTAATAGGTTCCCTAATATTTGAGAGAATATATTAATACCCAAGTAAACAAAATATTTTTTTGTATGGCGGCTTTTAGAGATTTGTAAGATCCGAACTATTATAGGTTTATAAGTTTTGAGCTGAGCTTTGTATTATTAGTCTTCTGTTTTTGTAATTATAGTTTGCTATTTTAGAAAAGAGCTTTTAAGAGCCGATCCTAAAGGTTTTACACATACACTAGGTAGCGACATTTTTGATTGATGGGTACTAACATTTTATTCGACAGAATTTTTGTAAATTAAGCACATTTTTTGAGGATCATTGTTTTATATATTGATTTTATCGAAATCAGTGGGTTTTGTTAAAATTTATGACATTGATTTGCGTATGAAATCAGGAAATTAGCTATTAAAAAATTAAATATCAATGTTGAATTTAACAAGCATTTGCAATAATGTTTTTACTATTGTAGTATATAGAGCTGTGACCTTGGATTTAAAACAATACATTTAAATAAATATTACTCAATTAAATATATTTAAATATAAAATTTAATTTTGCCTAAATATAATGTGATGTAATATTATATTCGCCCATGTCATATAGGTTTTGCACATTACTAACCACGACTTTTTCAGTAAAATAATACTCGTTTAAATACTTTGATGAAAAACTTTTAAATACTTGGCCCATGTCACCTTTAGGGGCCGGACACTATAACGTTAGAAAAAAATAGCTTACAGCGGGTGTTCGGGCTTAGGCTTAGTACATGGCCCATAGAGAAACCCTAGCTTAGGCTAAGACTAAGGCTTAGGCTTAGTATATCGAGAACGGCATGGCATGCATTTCACTTCCGCCCTTTAAAGGTTACATTGCCCAAATTCTTTATGGAATTACTAAGATAGTTTAATCAGGCAACCACAAACTCGCGGGTTAATATCATAATTATGAGAAATTTTACATTTTCGGACAGAACCATGGGAAATTTTACATTTTCGGACAGAACCATGGGAAATTTTACATTATCGGCAGAACCATGGGAAATTCTACATTTTCGGAAATATATCTATTTTGGGAAAATTCTTTTTTTGGGAAATACTCTTTCATTATTTATATGTTTGGTTAGAGGGTGCTACTGGGTAAAATTCAGTCGTGGGAAGTACAACATGGCACAGTTTTATCAATCCATATTCGTTAGAAGTTGCTTGACTTATAGGTCGACCCTAGGGCAGGGCAGTTCGGGTTATCTCAATATTTTACAGGCCGAAAGCTCAAAAATTTGAAATTGGGATATCCAAATAGGCATCGGAACCCTCGAAATCTGGTTCAAAAACGGATTTCCGTCGGGGTCCTGCTTTAAACCTGAAATATCAGATTTCGCCTCAAACCCCTAGTTGAGCGAAGGTTTGTGCAATATCTATTACTGGCTAATGGAAATATACACCTCGGCAGCGGCGTAGCTAGAATAGCCGCACGGGAGGGGGTGGGGGTACGATCCGCGGTGCCTCCGCTTGGCTACGTCCCTGGAACTAAGAACATTAAATATAACAATTTCTGACATAGCGTATACGCATCCTGGCTTAATTTACTTTGCTATTAACACTATCAGTAAATAATTAATATTTTGTCTCCTGAACTGTACACGGCTTCAGACTATAAATGACGGTCTCTACCTGTCACCGATCCGCTCAGTAATCGCAAGATTGTCATAACAAGCGAATACTCAGTAGGTATCAGTATATTTTCAATATAACTTCTTAATTTGTGAATTTTTAATGTTTAATCAATAAATAATATTGATTAAAACTGTTGTTTCGTTTTTAAATTTTTGGATTTCGTATATTCATTAGCTGTTCAAGGAGCTCTAAGATTATATCTTTCAAAATGAAATAGCTTAATACGAAGTGTTTAAACCTAGTAGCCAGTGTAACTTTTATGGGCGCAAGTGAAATGCATGCTGTCTAGTCCTCGATATACTAAGCCCACGCTAAGGTCCCTATATGGCCCATACTCTAAGCCTAAGCCTAAGTTGGGAGGCTGCCACTCCCCGGATCACCCGCTCTAAGCTGTTCTTTTTTAACGATATAACGTTCAAATACTAAAAGTGACATTGGCCGGCTTAACGATAGCATAAAGTATATATAGTTTCACCGATGTGGCTTATATTAAGTCTTCTTGGACCTAAACTATCGACGTGACTATAGCCAAAATGCTTCCCTTACAATTTATTTTGGGATTACTTCAGCCAGAAACAAACCCTGTGAAAATAAGTACTACGCGTTGCAGCTCGATACCTTATTGTTTTCTTAACTGTCAAGAATATTAATTTCTGTTCGATTAATAAATTTCTCTATTTAATTCAGTAGTATCATCGTTGTTTTTTTTCCAATTACAATTTCAATATATCATGATCATAACAATATTTCAGATCAGAATTGATTGATTTCAGTCAACTTAGACCCGATTTCATCAGTACTAAAAGGTTTCCTTCAAATGGCTAATATATAAATTGTTTTCTGTTTTCTCTTAGTAATCGACGAATGTTGAAGAAAAATTAATTATCAAAATGGCTACATTTTGAAATGACAACTACTACAGTCAAAAGACGAGTGACTGGTGTGTTACGATTTGAAAACCGGATCTTGCATTATTGATTGATGTCAATGGCTTAAGAGACAGGTTCGGTATATTTGGTACTGTTTCTATGTCCTAGCAATACATTGTCATAAGTAGATTCATTTCATCAACTTTTCAGCAAGTTTAGCCGTATATATTTTAGGGACTCCTTCATGGGCGTAGCCCCCTGAACACAGCGTGTAACACAGCGCGACCCCCTGAATCAGACTAAAAATATATATTTTGATAACATTCGAGTTGCGCGGAGCGGCTAAACAGTCAGTGAGAACACTGACCATGGTTGATATTTTTACATTTGTCCCTATACCAATTTTTGTTGCATTCTGGAACTTACCATATTACCCACTAGGTACATTTTTCCTACAAATTATTCACAAATGCTGCTGAAAAAACTTTTTGAATGGTGCCCCCTCTCCTCACAAATAGTTGCTGGCTACACCACTGGATTCCTTCATGAAACGATTTAATTTTATAAGGTAAAATAAGATTTGTGCACAACATTAATCTCAAGTTTAACTTCGGAACTCCGGCGGACTTATATTAAATAGTGGGGTTTTGGTGTCGTATTTTCACTACGGCGTTGGTGGACGAACGTTTTATATACATATATAATATAAATAATTATAATATTAATATAAATATAAATAAATATAAAATAAAATAAATAAATATTAATCATTATTTTAATAAATTCGATAGATATATATATATATATATAAGTATCGTTTTATATTACGTTCCTGTGTTTTTATGATCTAGATGCTCAAAAGATGCTAAAAATGCAATAAAATTTACTTCTTGGGTTTGAAATTAGATATTTAGGAAATTTTTCGGTGTCAAAATACAAAAAATATAAGGGTTCAAACTTACACGGAATGACTAATAGAAATTTGTAGTAAGAGGTGTGGGAGTCGCTCATTTCCGGGGGCGAGATCAAAGGGGTCCGAGGGTCCGGACCCCCCAAATTTTAAGAGGTGGGGTTGGGCAGTACAGCGGACCCCCCAAATTTTAAGAGGTGGGGTTGGGCAGTACAGCGGACCCCCCAAATTTTAAGAGGTAAGTTTGGGCGATTAGCGAACCCCCAAATTCAAGAGGTGGGTTGGGCAGAACATGGTTCTTACTTTGTTAAGAGGTGGGGTTGGGGCAAGGTAACGGCGGACCCCCAAAATTTAAGAGGTCAGTGGGTTGGGCAGTAGACCAACCCCCAAATTTTTAGAGGTGAGTTAGGCAGTACAGCCAACCCCCAAATTTTAAAGATCAGTTCAGCAGTACGGCGGACCCCCCAATTTTTAAGAGGTGGGGTTGGGCTGTACAGCGGACCCCCCAAATTTTAAGAGGTGGGGTTGGGCAGTACAGCGGACCCCCCAAATTTTAAGAGGTGGGGTTGGGCAGTACAGCGGACCCCCCAAATTTTAAGAGGTGGGGTTGGGCAGTAAAGCGGACCCCCCAAATTTTAAGTGGAGTGGTTGGGCAGTACAGCGGACACCCCAAATGTTAAGGTGTGGGGTTGGGCAGTACAGTGGACCCAACTAGGGGGGGTCAGCCCAAATTTTAAGAGGTGGGGTTGGCAGCGGACCCCCCAAAATTTTAAAAGAGGTGGGGTTGGCGCAGTACAAGCCACCCCCAAATTTTAAGAGGTGGGGTTGGGCAGTACAGCGGACCCCCAAATTTTAAGAGGTGGGGTTGGGCAGTACAGCGGACCCAGATTTTAAGAGGTAAAGTTGGGCAGACAGCAACCCCCCAAATTTTAGAGAGGTGGGGTTAGGGCAGTACAGCCAACCCCCAAATTTTAAGAGGTGGGGTTGGGCAGAAATGGGCAGTACAGCGAACACCCTATTTAGAGAGGGGTTGGGCAGTACAGCGGACCCCCCAAATTTTAAGAGGTGGGGTTGGGCAGTACAGCGGACCCCCCAAATTTTAAGAGGTGGGGTTGGGCAGTACAGCGGACCCCCCAAATTTTAAGAGGTGGGGTTGGGCAGTACAGCGGACCCCCCAAATTTTAAGAGGTGGGGTTGGGCAGTACAGCGGACCCCCCAAATTTTAAGAGGTGGGGTTGGGCAGTACAGCGGACCCCCCAAATTTTAAGAGGTGGGGTTGGGCAGTACAGCGGACCCCCAAATTTTAAGAGGTGGGGGTTGGGCAGTACAGCGGACCCCCCAAAATTTTAAGAGGTGGGGTTGGGCAGTACAGCGGACCCCCAAATTTTAAGAGGTGCGGGTAGGGCAGTACAGCAGACCCCCAAATAATTTTAAAGAACAGGGGGATAGGAAACAGTCAGGGAACCCCCAAATTTTAAAGGGGTGGGGTTGGGCAGCAGTGACCTTAAATTTAAGAGTGGTTGAGACAGCGGACCCCCAAATTTTAAGAGGTGGGGTTGGGCAGTACAGCGGACCCCCCAAATTTTAAGAGGTGAGTATTGAGCAGTACCCAGCGGACCCCCCAATTTTAGAGGCCCCAACATGGCAAAGCCCCCCCGCGCTGGCTAAAAATTAAACGTGACGTCCTGCGTGGTTTTCACATTAATTAGTAGTTACAAGTGAGGAAATAGGGAGTGTTTCGTTGCTTTAAATATGTAAAAAGTGTATAATATCTGTGTGAAACACAATTTGCAGAAATTTAGCGGCAACCATACGTGATCTCTCTTGGAAAAACGTTTTTCCTGTTTGAATAGTTTCAATCGAGCACGGAACCTCAGTGTGTGTGGTAGCCAATATGTTGAATGTCCCTACCGGCATTTAGCTCGAATGCATCTATACATATATGTTTGTAAAATATTTGTATGTGAAACTGCATTTTAGATTATTGAGTAATATAAAAAATTTGTGCGTAATGGAACGGAAACGACATACCTCGACTGCGCTGTTTGCTTTTGGTTTGTCTAAAGGCGTGTTCACGCGCTCAATCTTTTTGCTCAAATTTTGATCAAAATTTGAAAGCATCTTTTTTGCATTTTTGGTAAGTTTGAATGTGTGAACACTGTTCAAACTTTTCAAAAATACTCCTGTTACCATTCATGGACGAGAGGTATTACGTGAAAAAGTTTGAGCTCAAATTTTGATCGCATATTTTGAAATATTGCCATTTTCTTTAAACATTAATATCAAATTTTGATCAAAATTTGTTAAAATTTTGAGCTCAAAATTTGAGCAAAAAGTTTGATCGTGTGAACACGCCTTAAGAAAAAGTCGAACAGAGGTTAGCCAACGGCTAATGCATTATTCTTAAACTGTGAAAAAGAGGACCGCAAAAATATAGTCCTATCTAACGCGACGTTCGAAGAAAACTCCGGCTAGCAATAACTTTATAATGGACCCCGGACCCCCTCCACAAACTGTATGACAGATCTACGCCACTGCACATTTCTATCTCTCCTGTAGCAGAATTCCGGATTATACTTAAAGAATAAGTACAGCCGACACGTTGAACGGATATTAGGACGCACTTTCAGACAAATACGGATGTAGAGACAGACATCGGCCTGCCGTGAAGGAATTAGATGAGCCCTGGAGACAGGTAATAATAGTTAGAACTAAGAGAAAAATTGGATATTATATATCTAACATAAAACTTCGACACGAATAATAGTATTGGTTAGTGGTTGAATAACCCAACAGTAGAACTCATTCACTTAACCCTACGGTCCCATTACCTCAATGAAGAAAGACCATGGACCGCAATTTAATGTTGATACCAATAACAACTCTACATAACGTTTCAGGACTATATTCAGATAGTTCGTTGTAGCATTGCCGTTTCAACGTTCGTATGATTCGCATTCGGTAGAAACTGTCAAATCTCGTGTGATATCTCGTATTGATAGAAAAAGCTATGAAAACTAATCATAAATGAGTACCGACACACGGCATGTGCAAAGCTGTAAGAACACATGATGGTGGGCGGAAGCATTATAATAATATAAATTGCTGGAGGGGCATAAAAATAAGTCTTCTATTGAGTCTAGGGAAACGCAGTCTAGACATCCCCCAGCCCAACTTTTCAGACAGCATGACTGACGTCCACTGTCTAGATCCAGCCTGATTTTTTGATCTTGTCTGGTCTGAGTGATAACAGAACTAATCTTACAAAGTCATGGCCGGGCGTGTATCAAGGGAAACGAACTCCTCTAAACTTTTTAGACAGCATGACTTTTCTCTACTGTTTAATCCATACGCGAAATCTAGACCCGGATTATTTCTGAGTGAACACAAAACTAATCCCACCAAGTGTTGTCGTTCCACCAATCTTTTAGATAGATCTGCGTTCCTACAATGAGTATTCAGCTAAAATTTGCGGTTCTGTTCACGAGGTCTCGGTCTTTATTCTATGACGCCCAAAAAGTGATCTGCACATCTGCATGAGCTTTGACGCATTATGAGCTTTATACGCACGGTTATGACAAGTTCAAACGAATGCCATATATGATACATATGTATTAATTTGCATACTTTTTGGTGCCACATATAACAATAAGTCTTTGCTAATTAAAACACAAAACTGATCAATCAAACCATGCTTTCTCTGTTTCATTCATGATTTTACTTTTTTTTGCTTTGGCGTTGGACTTGCAATCATTTTTGCTTTCGATGATCGATGTCATATTTTACCGATTAGTTGGACGAGATAGCCATTTTGGAGTTTGACACTTGTGGTTCTTTTGGGATCTTATGGTTCTCTCTCAATATTGTTTTTAACTATTGACCACCTAAAAGTGATAGGTTTTGATGAAACGAAAGCCATATTGTTTTCCACGAGTACTTATACAGTGTCTTAGAGACATTACTTAACTTAAGAAGGAAATTTTTGAAAATGCTTGCGAACAATGATAAGGATGAATAGAATTTATTGTATCGTCGGCTTTTAGACGCTGATGTATCATTTCTTATCCCAACAATCTTTGATGTATTGTCTGTGTAATAGCTGTAGCATAGCCAGCCGTGTGTTCAAACATTTTTCTACGACTTGCAGTTGTGTCACTCTCAGATCATTTGACTTTCAAGTGTTAAGCCTAGTCTCCACGATCCAGCACTTACGTCAGTCGTATCTAATTTTATTTGAGAAAGTTTCATTAAACATGATAGAGTAAAGAAGTTAACATCAAAGCAGAATAAACCATACTCACATTCCCAAATTCTGCCTAAAGTCGAATAAACGAGTGTGTTGATGGATATTCATAACAACTAATAACTAAAGGCGGGATCACACGCTAAAACTTTTTGCTCAAATTTTGATCATTATTTGACGGTGATCTTTAAAGAAAAATTGTGATATTTCATAATTTGACATAAAAATTTTAGCTCAAACTTTTTCAGTTAATACAACCATACTTGGCAACAGAAATATTTTTGATTAGTTTAAACAGTGTTCAAATTTGCAAAAAAATACAAAAAAAAACATGTTTCTAAATTTTGATCAAAATTTGAGCAAAAATATTGATCGTGTGAACATGGCTTTATAAAGAACATATCGTAATTTCATGGGAACCCAACGTCCGACCACGTGCCATAGATACAATCGTTTTATATAGTTTAGTGTCACCCGACGTCTACATTTACCTTAAGATACGTGCAGTTGTTACTTGCAAAACATTGTCTAAAAGCCCTAACCATCATTTATTTTCAGCCTCAAAACTGAAACTGACGCTGCGTTTCTTTATATTGCCGCGCTGCTCAGAATTTCTATTAATTGTTTCCTTTGCGTTCGAACACTCCGATTGAAGCAGATATTTTCAAAAGAAAGTTTGGTTCTTAAAACCAGTTATCAGAGGCGCACTACGCCTCGTAAAAGTGAGCGGGACCAATGGTCTGTCAGCAGCCAATATTTTTACAGATAAAGAGGTGCCTCACTGAAGAATTCCCTACCACTGCGATAACTGGGGGAACCGTGCCCTCGTCCCCCCCACGCGTGGTGCACTTATACCAGTTATCAAAACATCCACACAGCACAGACATATATATATATATATATATATTTGAAACGCGTTGGGTTTTGTTTTCCAATTATTAATAGTCACGTGTCGGTCATTATAGTGTCCACGCTACTATAGTTGGGTTTGGTTTTGCGGTGTGTGTGGCTCATTTTGATAGCAGATACACGGCTACGGACTATAATGGGATGCCAAAGGACCTAAAATCTGAAATATGTTTAGAATTCTGAAGCCGTTTCCAAAGATCTGATTTATTAAAAATAGATATGCCTCATAAAATGGTAGTTGTTGTGAAAAGTTTTGCCAAATACTGACTTAAATGATCAAATAGCTCGAGCTAGAAAGCCGTATATGCTCAGACGACTATACAGATCAAAAGCTGAACTTGGGGTCAGTCCGAAATGAATGGTGCGATTTGAATTTTATGCTTTTTAATAAGGTTTTTTGCTTCAGCTTAAATAATCTTTTATAAAATCCGTCGGGCCATAAGCGTGTAGTACCGTGTTTTGCAAACCAGGGGGGGGGGCGGCAAATCATCTGGATTACCTTTGGTGATAGGGTCATAGACCATTGTTATCATTCCATTTTTGGCCATACAAAAACAGTCGAATCCCGTCAGGAGCGCCTCCAGATAGTAGTCTCACCTATCATGTTTCCAAAGGGCTTAAAATGACACACATCAAAAGTTTAGTTGTTCTCTCAATTCTTTAACGGTGTTTAAGGCAATATAAAATCGGCTTAGCCATTGTACGAAAACAATTTTCATACGGATTTATAATTTAATTTTATTCTTTTATTTTTGGTAAAAAGAAAATTGATGATAATGTTTTAAGTTTTTCGATTGGATTTTAAGTTTTAGGATACTTAAGATGATTTATGCTGTCGGTTAGTGTAATTTTTGTGGGCGGAAATGAAATGCATGCTATGCCGTTCTTGATATAGCCTTAGTCTTAGCCTAAGCCAAGTTCCGTATATGAGCCATGTACTAAGCCTAATCTTAAGTCGGGGGTTGCCCCGCTCTAAGCTGTTCTTTTTCTAACGTTATAATGTCCGGCCCGTAAAGGTGACATGGGCCATGGTGTCTATGTTGATGGCTATATGTATGCTACGTCCGCTAACCCAAGAAGACAACTTTTATATATTAATTTTTTTTAAGCATTCAATTTTATATTTACATTCACTGTTCGGCCATTTCACAAATAGCACATTCATACAACACTTGTCAATTAAACTAATTGAAACAGATCCAGCGGAGTTTTTGCTGAGGGGGAACGATCGTGAAAATTTTATTTTGTTTTGTTGTCAGTCGGATTTTCACAACTCTTCACCGTATGGATGGACGTGTAGAAAATTTTTTGTTCGATATCAAAACCCATGGTGACATGACCTATAGTTGAAAGTTAAGAGATTTGATTCCATTTTCTGGGTCAAAATGGTATAAACAGTTTGTATGGGTTCTTTGCGAAATCTGGCCGTGTGACGGGTATTAGTGTTCCAGAGCCCATGTCGCGCGACACAGCTTCACATCGAAAAGCGGATACCACATCATTTGCCATAAGGTCTTCGAGAGCTACAACTTTGCTGTTAAGCATTTTTTGTAAGCGTTGCCGTTTTCGTAGCATGAGCCAAAGTTTAAAAAATATCGCCAAAATGGAAATTTTTAAAAATTTCGCAAAGCAAGTTTTGGGGGATGAACCAGGGACCCATAAAGTTATTTATGCCGTTAAACAAGTTGGTTTCGCCTGTTTTAATCAATTCGAGATTGATCTGTGGGACTGTACTCACGCAAATCTTGGCAATTTTTGCCGCAAAAATAGTATTTAATAATTGTAGGTCATTATATTGCGTCTATAAGTTTCGCTGTACCTGAGCTTGAAATGCCAGCAATGTATTTGCGTGGTATGCATCAAATAAGGCAAGTGTTGGGCTCCTACAACGTATAAATTGGCCGTCAAATATAATTTGAGATTTATAAAATCCAAAAGATTTCGCATTTTTTGACATTTGATGAACGAATGAAAATAAACAGTGCTTCAGTTTTGATATATGACTAAAACGGCCTTATCGTTGCCATTGAAGTATTGTCGGTGTATATTATCGCTATCATACTTTAAATGGGCTCAGGGACCTGAATAAATTGGAACGGCGAAATGATCGCCAGCA
>JASANE010021683.1:0-13323 GCA_030248225.1 Trileptium ribeirensis
TGTTACAATAAATGCATCATTTACAGCCTGATGTATCTACCTAGGCCCGATTTCTGTTACAGAGCCAATTCCGGCTCGTGATAAAAGGCACAGCAATTCCGACCCTTCAAAATAAGAAAAAAATAGCTAATGATAGGAAAAAGAACCGCTTTGGAGGTTCGGGGCGGTAGCCACCGACTTCGGCTTTGGCTTAGTACATGATACATATAGGGACTTAAGCTTTAGGCTGAAACTAAGGCTTGGGCTTTTATCGTGAACGGCATAGCAAGTATTTCACTTTCGCCCCTATAAGCAAGAATGGCTTACTGATACGGCAGATACTTAAGCATGAGCACGATACTTTGTTTAACGGACATCCAGGTAGGTATCGTCTACTAAATAAACACAAGCATTTCTAGTACTGGGAAACTATGGGAAGAATGTAGACGAGTACGTAAGGCGATGTGTACTTTTCCAGAGGTCGCGTAATTTACCACAAAACGTCCGCGCCGCGCTTGAACGGAACCCACTGGCTAGTGCACCTATGCATCGCATGTTCGTTGATATATTGGACACTTGGGTCTTATCCTGAAATAGAAATATCCTTAGATGAAAGCCTGACGATTGAAGCTTAGACCTACAGCGGTGGAGCACTAAATGCGCACAAACAACTCCAACTCGGGTATAGAGATCGATTCAAGACCTTAAGGAAATAAAAGACTGTACCGAATGCAGAGACAGGACCCACGCAGCGCTGGTGCATCTCGCCATTCACGCAAGGCCGCTATATCGAGAAATTCACATTGTTTTTGAGGGACTACTGTTCTTGCCACTGGCACAGCGTTGCTCCTGTTTTGTACGATGCAAACGATTGGGCAATCACCGATCCAGGGAAATGTTGATTTACATACACTATATATTAAGTTGAGGATAATCCACCCTGACGTATGTATTGTTCTATAATTGCTCCGCAAAGAATACGGATAAGTTGTTATATTTCATGCATGATAGGTCAGTCGTGAAAATAGTAGGTTGCGAGGATTTGCGTAAAAGTACCTTATTGGAAACTGACAAAACTTGTCCTTCGAACACAAAGAATAATATAGGAAATCTGGTAAGAGCGGGTAGACGTACCCGAATGATTCTATGTTCGTAGTCATGCAATGTGTTGTACTATCAGAAGTATCATAATTGTATACATAACGCCGTTCATGTTTCGCTTAACATGTATGCCGTCAAAGTTCTTTTGCAAAATGTTTTTGTGACGTGCCCGCCCTCTTAACCGAAGTTTTCTAGCTTTACCCGGGAGTGTATTTCACCCACTATCCTTTCCCAGCAATGGGAGTACCGCGCGTTGCAGAGAGGAAACTTCGACGTACCTCCTTCGATCCACAGCTGATCGGGTTTTCGCTGAAATTGGGCATCGTGGGGATGATAATGTCTTGACCCGATATTCTAGCGGAAGGTACTCGCTCATGTCGCCCCTCTTCTATTCCAATGCTGTAGGAAAAGAACAACGATGGCTATATTGCTATACCAATGTATTACTGGAATGCCCGTTGTTTATGACCAGTATCACTTTCTGCGTCCTTGTTGACTACCCTTGCTTAACTGGTAATTTACATATACTCATATAAATAGGTAGAGATTCAATCATGGCGTGCCGCATAGTTATCGCGAAGGCGTAATGTGTTGTCGTCACGTTCTGGTCAAGCCTGCGCGCTGCCGTTTGCTGATGGAATTTCCAAGTGCTAACGCGTATGGTTGGCTAAACATATGGATAAACTATGGTAACAGAACTATTGCCAGAGGATCCATGAAGTTGTCAAATGAAGAGTGTCCCCGAAACAATCACACGAATAGCAAATAAAATTTACTGGACAAGGCACATCGTTCTAATCAAATAAGCGCAGTTGATACATCACTGGTAAGGGTGTCGGCGTTAAACTCTCAGGGACTGTCGGAACCCTGTGGGGGCCACTTAGGCTATAACAAAATAGAGTTAGGGTATCGACTAATTGTACCTGAGCATAAATTTATATCCAAATCAAAGTCACGTTCAGATCTATTTTTGGTAACAAAGTACTAAGCTACTTCCAAGCGACATTAAGATAGGAATATCGGTTAGGCATCACGACTTGTGAGCAGGTATCGGTGTCAACCTCCCTGAGGGACCTCAGTAATTATACCTGCTATTAGACGCAACCAATTGGGCAGGGTCCGAACGCACCTCGTGAAGCGCATCTGCGACTTGCTAAGCTCCATAGCTTCTTTAGCCTGACCAAGAAAAGTGTCAAAATCGAAAAATTACGGTCCACCCCTATGATAGACGCGGCCGTATGGGCATCGCGTTCGGAAGTTGCACCATGCAGCTGCGTACCGTTATTACATCGCTGGGGGCGACGCCGTGAGCGCGGCATCTGTTTTGGAGACAACTAAGATGGCGATCGCTTGTAGAAATTTCGGAATTTTTGCATAAAATTCATGTAGGCTTATATTTTTATTTTTGTGGACCTCTCGTATTTAGGACTCGTCGTGACGTCTACTCACGTAATTTGTGTATTGTACCTACGCATTAGCATCCTAACATTTTTGCGTGCTTTGTTATTTTGTGCCCTTATTTGTGTTGGCCCCGGAACACTTGGTACTGCCATGCGCCGATTTCTGGGATGCTTTACTTGCAGTAGTGTCGCGTTTCATGGCCCTGTGCGTATGTAGGGTGGGCACTTGTTCAGGACTGCGTATTAACTAACTGATTCGCTTTAACTAAGCGCTTAAGTTGCTAATTGACTATTATCCTTATACTTGTTTGAACTTCTCGTCGCATTTATTATCGTCGATCGCTTCGGGACGACTCATACGTTGAACGCATTCTTACGTCAGTGACGTCCATCTGACTGTTCCCATCCAGTTGTGCTCGTTTGGCACCGGACTATTATTAACGGTTGGTATTGCGCTCATTTACCTACTGCCACGTGACTGTGCGCTACGTCTCTGACTTTCGCGAGTTGTGTCATTGTGGACCATTACAGGAACTGTCTGGGATCGTCTAACAATTAACATTGTAGCTGTGTTGTCCTGCTTCAATTGTGACTGTCGTATAGTGCACATATCGACTGTCTTCGCCTTCGTACGATCCGACATCTGGGTCTGGATTCCGCCACTACTGTTGGGTATTTGGACGTTTGTGCTGCCTAAACTATTCGCCACGCGTTGTGGAACGATCGCCTTTAGGACATTCGATTGGAAAACATCTGTATTCGAACAGTTGGACATTGTAGTTTGCTTTTATTTTATCTTTTGTCTTTATATTCACCTGCTTAAATCTAATTGGTAACGCTGTATTGTTTAACCTATTCTTTTGTAATTAAACCATATTTGTCAATTGGTCTCTTCGGTTGTTTGATTCAGCGCTGACCAGGGCCGTTGAGTTTTCGTACAAGTAACAGGCTTGCGTGATTTACTTTTGTAATTTTTATTTTTATCTATTGTGTCAAGAAAGTTTTGGTCACCATAAATCTGAACGGTGGGATCGACTGATAATACTAGTTGTCTTTAGTTCGCTTTGCAGGAGTCAGGCACTTGGTTAAAATAACCATATCTGGCCAGTACTCAAACGGAGATAGACTTGATATACATGTACGTACAGATAAGCGGTGGTCGTGTAAATGGATCCTAATATTAACCGTGACGGAGATTTGGAGAATAACGACTTTTTCGGTCTGACTGACGTACCGATGAAAGACACTAACCATACTAGGTATCGCACGCCGAGGACCCCAATGAACAACTATTTACGCCGCCCGCCGGGACCAACCGCTAAACACTTGCGCAGTGGGGAATTACCTCAGCCGCCTAACCTGGAATCGGATCCCACGGGTGCTATACTTTACCACATGATTACCAAGCCCACCGCCACTCCTATTATGCCCTTGCGGGATATGCCGACTTTTGATGGGAAACCAGGGGGTCAGTACTTCGAGGACTGGGTTCGTATGTATAACCGCTTAGCCAACGCCAATTGTTGGGATGATCGACGAAAGTTGATTTGTATACCCGCACTCTTGCGTGCACCGGCAAGGAAGGACTTTGCAGGCCTGCTACCGGCTATACGCCGAAGTTTTAAAGGGTTAATTGTCAATTTACGTGTCCTATTCTTTTCTCGCCGTCTCGAGAAATCATTGTCAGGGTTGTGCACCAGGCAACAGGGAGCGCATGAGCTAGTTGCAATGTATGGTTTGGAACTGCAAAAGTTGTGTGACCACGTCTTCCCTGACATGGAGGATGAGCAGAGAGACACAATGCTTCGCATGTTTTTCCAACGGAGCTTACGACGCGAGATGCGCACGCAAGTCCTAAACCAATTCCATGAGTGCGAAACGTTTCCAGACACCGTAGGTGTTGCTAAGCGGTATGAGGATGCTACTGCAGCCTGCCCAGACCCAGGTCAGTCGTAACTGATCCCTGCGCTAAAACCGTCAATGCTTTGCTTGAAGAGAACGGTGAAGGACTGGTCACACAGCTTCAAATTATGCTCGAGAAGTACCGCGAAACAAACAATAGTAACAGTGACACGATTACCCGAGTGCTAGATGTGATTTACAAAAGAGCTGAAAACACGCACCAGGTGCACGCGCTCGCACAGCCTTATGTGCCGGACGCACCCGCTGTGCGGCCACCCCGCCGACTATTACTTATTATCGCTGCGGAGAACCAGGGCTTGTCATGCGCGAATGCCCGTATACTGTGCGCTATCCGCCTGCTGCTAATAACATGTTGCGCAACCCTGAGCCAGTGTCCGTTTAGTACCGGGCGTCGATAGCCGGGCAGTACGAGCGAACAAATGGTATGTGAGCCTATTCGCGGAATGATAACTATGCTATTGGCCGTTAAGGTCCACCACCGCATGCCCGACAACTTGATAACGGAAGTGGATATCAGGGCAACCCGGGTTTGAACAACCAACCTAGTTAGTCAAAGCAGTCCGAACCAACCGAGAACTCAATAAGGCCGACCACCACCAGGGTTCGCTAACAATAATCGTGGATATGGGGACTACACGGGAAATCGACCACTAAAAATTATAATAGTCGGCCAGGATAGGCCTATGTGTTCCAGCGGGATCAAAATGAGCGACCTCAACCTGATCGAGGAATGGGGCCCCAGCACCAGTCCAGTCGATATTCTACTGGAAAAATTATGAACCGAGGAAACGGTAATGTACCGCGCCGCCGATACCAGCTGAACTGCAATACCTCGCAAAATAACGGGAATCGCGAAGCAAGCCCAGCCACTACTCATCGCTTGGAGGTCTTTAGTCGCGGCTCGGTATAATCCAGGGCAAACTAGGATTTGGTGAACCGAACAAGTGAACACACTTGCAGCTGCCGACAAACTAATGTACGACGACGACGGACACTCAACGAGCGCCGATGACTACACACACGCTTCCGATATGATGGATGGACCCGGCGAGCGGCGTTTGAACGTGATCATGTCTACTCCGCGGGTTGATACCGCGTTTCATACCCGGAGCCATGGTCTGGTTCGGCCAAGCGACTGCCCTGAAATCATAGTCGGATCCGATGAACGAGGACGTTGAACGGTATGAGAACGAGTATGTAAATACTGTATATACTAAACAGAACAAAAATACAAAAAAGAGGGTAGTTGGTAGAGGGTTTGTACATGACGTGTGGACGCACCAAACGCCACTGTTGATCCACTTGTATATAGTGTAGCGAACGAGCGAAATCTAGATTGCGAGCAGCGAAGCGAGCGAGCGGTCAATCAATCGAACAAACCGGCCATGCGCGGGCCCGGACTGAACGTACGAACCATTACTGCAGTAAAGATTGTGATGGAAATGTAAAGATTCGCGAAGAAATGGAAAACGGTTGTGTTAAAAATTATAGCGTGAGTGAGATTAAGCGAAGTATTGAGACTAATGCCGGTAAACCACAGGGAATAAGTCGCCAAATCAGTCTCCAAGCTGCATTTTTAGCTGAAAACTAGCATATATCTTTTGTTCTGCTTTCTAAACGTTCGACTGACTTGACTGCTTTATGTCCAGTTACGATACACACAAACTGTTTGCCTTTAATATTTTATCATGGCATTGGCATGTAGAGAGCAATATTACCGTGATAATAAGTTACGACGGTTTTTCTGTAACACATTTATATGGCTGTATTATTGTGGTACCAAAGTCATTAATTATATTTCACTGCTTCGTGTTGTAGAAATACTTACCAATGTGATCGGGCGCTGCGTTATATGTATTCGCAATTACAAAATCTATTTCTACTGTGTTTTAATTATTAATAGGAACAAATATTAAAGTGGAATTAAAATAGAAAGTGATATATTTTATGTCTATGATACACATTGTTTGTAACAACTCTTAACTGGAGTGGCGGAAATTTGGGAAAAGATATTAAAGATGTGTTATTTTACTATAGAGACTTGAACTTGTGTAACGTTAATTTCTAGTGGGCGATTCATATTCATAGGCAAAGAAAATTCTGCTTTGTAGATCTGCGTATAATTAATGTCTAATGTATGAATGCTGATGCTCCGAGGCGACAGGGATGGGATTATTTCAGAGGGGGTGTAAAGAACCCGGGGAAGGGGGTGCTGACACAAGTTGATGGACTACATCTTCCCTTTCCAAAGACTGGATTTTACGACAATTTTTGCGTATTTTCACCCTGTTTTTGCCAATGTCACTAAAATTCATGAAATTCACGGGGCGTGGGGAAAGGTCTTGCGCAGTGAGGGTGGACTGGCTGAGGGTTCAGGTCTCGCACCGCGTTAGTCCCACGCCAGAACCTTTGATTCGGCATGTATGGTCTTGTGCCGAACCGAAGTGCAAAGTTTGTGCGTGAGTACTGGTGCAGAACCTTCAAATGTTGGCGGAATTAATAATCCTAATGCATCATTTACGATAAGATGCGTGCGCCAGGGCCAAATTATGTCACGCGTTCAACTCAACTAGTTCGGGTGAACTATAGTTTAGCTGGACTATGATGGTACATTTTTATAGCTTACCTAGTCTTAATGTGACAAACAGGGAGCTTAGCTAGGCTCTGCGTGACAAACGGAGCATGCGGCTGAACTGTGAATTGAGAAATTTTATTTAGTATTGTGCTTAGTGTAATAGCATTTTGTCCAATAGTATTTTCACCCTAATTCTAAATTATATATTTGTTTTAATATATACAATTAACGTTTTATGCTCTGCGCCGCTTTTGGAGTATTATTTAGACACGTATAGTAAAACATAATGTTCGCGGACTAAATAGTCTCTGGCTTAAGTTATAGGGCTCAGCTGAACGCCTCGTGACAAAAGCACAGTCCGGCTCGACACTCGATGACAAATGCATAGCCTAGCTAGGCTATTCAAAACTTTAATAGTCGAGCTGGACTGTATACGTGACATAGTAGCTAGTCAATTTGAACGCGTGACATAATTAGGACCATGCGCACGCATCATATCGTAAATGATGCATAAATTAAGTATTATGATTCAAAGAACAACCTCACTTGGTTGTACAACATAGATTTGGTCTAATTGTGTAACTATAAAATTGGTTCCCAAGGATAAAATAACCAAGAAATATGTTCTGTAGGGGATTTGCTACATTTATAAAGTCGCCACCCTACGGCTACCATGTTAACAACAAGGACAGTGCCGCATCATGAGTTAAATAGAACGCTGAATTTTCAATTCCAAAGCTACCACATTTTTATACATCTGTAGTTGCCATATTCAAACCTAAGCTTGTATGAATTTAGCAAACGCTTTGCAGCCTATATAAGCCTTAGACTTCTCTCAGTTAGCTGGATTGTGTTACACTGCCACGTGAAACAAACGGGTTAAATTGTATATAATCATAAACTTGTCATTCAAAACTAAGCCACGACAAGTCCGTAGTTATGGATTCACATGTTCTGCTGTAATCATTTAAAGGAGTTACTGCTTTGGCAATATTAGAATTCCGGGACCTTATTCTTAAATGAGGGTAACCCCTACTCGCAGGTAATTTTTGATCTACGTACGAGCAAATTTATCCTACTCTTACCCGGAAGTGTCACTACCTACTGGAGAGGTACCAATATCAAACTAGTAGGAGGCACCAATATCAAACTGGGGGAGAGGCATCTATATCAAACCGGAGGGTGCACTAATATAAAACTGGAGATGGAAATCAATATCAAACTGGAGGGGGGGAGACCAATATAAAATTGGAGGGGGCACCGATATCAAATTGGAGTGGGCCAATATCTAACTGCAGGGGGTTAAAATCAAACTCGAGGGGTGCACGAATATCTCACTGGAGGGGGCTCTAATATCAAACTGGAGTGGGTACCAATATTTAACTGGAGAGGGTACCAATATCGAACGGGAGGGTACTAATATCAAACTGGAGGGGACACCAACATAAAACTGGAGTGGGTACCAATATTAAACGGGAGAAAGTACCAATATCAAACTGGAGAGGGGCACCAATAACAAACTGCAGGAAGCCAATACCAAATTAGAGGGGCCACCAATACTTCACTGCACATGTATATATTAACACTACAATTGTACAGAGATGCAGATATGGTTGATGCGATTGCACGTTGTTGTAGATATGGTGTCAGCCATTGCACGCAAGCTATAAATATAGACGCTAGCATTGTGAATTGCATAAAGATGCAGATATGGTTGATGTGATTGCACGTTGTTTTAGATATGGTATCAACGATTGACGCCAGTTATTATCAATATAGAAGCTATGAAAAGAAATGAAGTTGTCTTTATGAATGAAAAGAAGTTGTCTTTTTTTTCCGTGAAATCGTTGCGCGACGTATCTACAGTGTGCTATTCGTGCACGCACTTCTGTGTGAAAGGCGCATTGGGCGTCCCACCCTGTATAGAGGAATCAGTTCGACTTCGGCAGCACGGAGTTGGTCGACTCTACAGGCCGACTTTGTTGCTACGTTTGCTTTGTGTTTTATTGTATTCACATGGATTTGACTAAGCTCTGTATTATTGGTTTGGAACAACATTCGCTGAAGTGTGGGTGTGGGTGCTAGGACAGGGGGATCCCTACTTTTTCCCAAGAACAAATCATCGGTAGGTAGATGTTGAATCGTAAACGCGCATGTTCACACCTAGAATTTTAATATTGAAGATAGCCAATTGCCCTTCCCCTCGAGTGGACTCCCCGTCCGCTTTCGGATAAAACCATTTCGCAACTGAATTGCTAAGAAGATACGAAGTCTGCGAAAGATTGAGCCACTTTGGGAACGTCTCACGTTTTGTAGACGGGTGAAGGATGCACCACAAACGTAGGCTATAATTCAACTGCAGGCAGTCATGTTAGCTCGTCAAATCTTTCCGACGACGAAATTGGTCGGCTAGGAGATCACCGAAAACGGCATAAATTCTCTCACCTAAATTGGTCGCTAAATCTTTAGATGGGATGACCTCTAAAAATTCTTGAAATTGCACCACCAGCGACTATAATATAGTTCGAAGATTAATCTACCACCAAAATAAATTTTATTGTCATACGATACCGATTCGCTATTTATCGAGGCGAGGGGCTAACTCCGACTAGCCGTAGGACCTTCAGTCGAAATCCCGAGGATTCGGGAAACTGAATAGGCCTCGCTAATAGTTCCCAAATAAGGTCACTGTGTCATATGACAATGAAGTCGGTTTAGGACTCTCCCGGCTAAAACCGATTCACTCGTTGGTGTCGCCGTGCGACGAAATCTTGGATGAAACCCTGACGATTGAACCTTAGACCCATAGAGCTGAAATACTAAATGCGCACAAACACCTTCAACTCGTGTATAGAGATCGATGCAAGACTTTATGGAAATAAAAGAGTGTACAAGATTCAGAGATAAGACCCACGCCGCGCTGCGATATCTTTCCATTCATGCAAGGCCGCTATATCGAAAAATTCACATTGTTTTTGAGAGACTACTGTTCTCGCAACTGGCACAGCGTTGCTCCTGTCTTGTAAGATGCAAGCGATTGGGCAATCACCTATCCAGGGAAATGTTTATTTACATAAACTGTATATTAAGTTGGGAGTTACTCCACCCTCACCTAAGTATTGTTCTATCAGTTGCTCGGCAAAGGATACAGATAACTTGTTATATTTTATACATGCTCGGTCAGTCATGAAATTAGTAAGTCGCGAGGATTAGCCCAAAAGTACCTTATGGTAAAGGAACAAAACTTGTCGTTCAAACACCAAAAATACTATAAGAAATCTTGTAAGAGCGGGTAGACGTAACCCAAATGATTCTATGTTCGTAGTCATGCAATGCGTTGTACTATTCTGAAGTAACATAATTGTATACATAACGCTGTTACACTTTTCATGCTTCATTTAACTTGTATGCCGTCAAAGTTCTTTTGCGAAACGTTTTGTCGTGACGCGCCTGCCTTGTTAACCAAAGTTTTCTCCTTTTAATCGGAGTGTCCTTGACCCCCTCCTTTCCAAGCAATGGTAGCGCCTTACAGAAAGCGAACTTCGAAGCACGCCAGTGCATCTCCCTCGACCCCATAGCTGATCAGGCTTTCGCTGGAATTGGGCATCGTGCCGTGATCAGGTCTTGGCCCGATATTCTGCGGGAACGTACTCGCTCATGTAACACCTC
The DNA here is from genome assembly GCA_030248225.1 of Trileptium ribeirensis. Taxonomy (NCBI): domain Eukaryota; kingdom Metazoa; phylum Nematoda; class Enoplea; order Enoplida; family Thoracostomopsidae; genus Trileptium; species Trileptium ribeirensis. Next base: position 10,648 of record JASANE010021683.1, read on the forward strand.
TTCTCTTCCAATGCTGTAGGAAAAGAACAACGATGGCTGTATTGCTATGCCAGTTTACTACCGGAATGCCTTTTATTTATGACCACTATCGCTTTCTGCGTCCTTTTTGGCTACCCTTGCTTAATATTCAAATAAAAGGGTAGAGAATCAATCATGGCGTGCCGCATGAATTGTCCGGAAGGCGTAATATGTTGTCCTTACGGACTTGTCAACCCTGAGCGTTCCCGCTTGCTGATGGAATTTGCAAGCGTTAACGCATATGGTTGGCTATACATATGACTAGTGAAGCTCGCTTGCGAGCCAGAATTGAGTGGTGAGAACAATCCCCGAAGTCTGTTGTACAAAGCACACACAAACAAAGCCTACACACAGTACGCAGGTGCAACATTATATAAACCGTGAGTGATGAGTCATAGTTACGCCCACCTCTTTTGATAGCCAACGTATGCAGTAGACAAAACATCATACAACGAGTACAAAAACAATGAACTAACAACTTAATAATTCATTAAAACCCTAAATTGACCGTGAATAGAACGTTAAAGAATTCAAACTAACACTCTCGTTTACTTATAGAAGAAAGTCGCAAAAACTGGAGGGTGTGCCCGAAAAATGGGCCAAAATGAAATCATTTTGCCCATAACTTTTTCCACACGAAAAAATTCAAAAATCGGGCTCCGTCACTACACCTAAATCGACCATTACGGCTCGAATGAGCTATCTTGCATCAAAATCCGCCCAGCCGTTATCGAGATCCAGGTGCGACAGACACACACAGACAGGACCTCCCTCACCCCCCCCACCAAAGCCAAAATTGAAAATTTTCGTTAAACTGAATTCAAATAAACTATGGTAACAGAAGTATTGCGAGAGGATCCACGAAGTTGTCAACGAAGAGCGCTCCCGAAACAATTACACGATAGCAAATAAAATTTTCTGGGCATGGCACATCGCTCAAGTTAAATAAGCGCAGCTGATAAATCACTGGCAAGAGTGTCCGACGTTAAACTCTCAGGGACAGTCGGAACCTTTCTTGGGTCACCTAGGCTATAACAAAATAGGGTTAGGGTATCGACTGAATGTGACTGAGCGTAAACTTCTATCCAAATCAAACACACATTCAAATCTATTGCGGGTTTCACAAAATAATGTGCGCAAATCGGGCAAAATTTTTACGCGCGCTTTAATGCGCGTGACAGTTACGCGCATCTAGTTGCGCGTAAATTTTGTTTACGCGCTATATGGTGCCCGTAACAATTGTTACGCGCATATTTGTGTGCGTAATAACAAAGTTACGCGCACAAAATACGCGTAAAGTTTTATATTACGTGCAATTAACCGCGCGTAACTTTCAATTTACGCGCACGCATCTGTCCGTAACTCTCTAGTTACGCGCGAGAAGCTGCGCGTAACCTTTTTTACGCGCACTCGAATGCCCGTAACTTTCTAAAGTTTTCGCGCATTTAAGTGGCTTAAGCTTATTATGGGCAATATTTTGCACTTGACTAAAATTCTGTGCACAGCAGTTTGCGAGTATAATTATTTTAGGAAGTCTGATAACTATGCACTTCGTCCCATTCGAGTATCCCGTGCAAGCACGTGGAAAATCTAACCCCCACCCGTGGAAATATGTTTACCCATAGCGCACGATACGACCCCAGCGAGCCCAAAACAGGTCTCTCACCACAACAGCCCTGGAAAACTCTTGCCTTCTACGGGGTTACCCTTTAGATGGCCTGAACCCCTCACACTGGCATGAAGATCGAGTTGGTATGTATCAGTAAATATTTAGACTGTTTATTCCATTTCGGTCAGCATTTACGCAGATGAGCCAAATATAGTTGGCTTTTGATCAGTATAAGGGAGCTGTGAATTTATTAATTTGGCTGAGGTGTAGGAGAGCAGCCGAGCTCCTGAAAAGTGAGCGTGATCAATAGCCTTCCAGTTCACCTAGTCGTTTAAGTTCTATACGTCAGCACCTCCAAAAGTGTGGTGGTCCGGTCCCCCTTTTCCCCGCGACCATACGGGTGTGCGTCGATGGCTCATGTCTAAGAATTTGGATGCCGAAAGAAGAACTGATCCGCGGGGAATGGAAAGGTGTTGACAGTCTACATTTTAGGTGTCGTTGAAAATTGATGTTTGGTTTAAGAAAATTTGGATATTTAAAGGAACATATAATCTTTATGATACTTTTCTGCCATAATATATTTCCCAAAATTGAAAGGGCCAGTAGGTGGTACAAGCTATTAAATATATACATACATGTTGACGGACCTTCATGTCAGCGGAGGGTAAACCCACCACTGCGAGGAGATGGTGGCTGGCGGTCATCCTGAGGGGATACCCAGAGAGGTGTAGATCCACCGAGACGTGTGCGTGTGCGTATTACGGGCACTTAATCGCCCGTAACACAAATAATTACGGGCACCCAGTCGCGCGTAGCGTTTGCATTACGGGCACTTGGGTGCGCGTAACTTCTAAGTTACGGGCGATTAACCGCGCATAACTTTTTATTTGCGCGATGAAGTGCGCGTAGTCAAAAAGTTACGGGCGATCTCTTGCCCGTAAAATTTACGCGCACTTAGTTGCGCGTAAACTAAAATTTACGCGCACCGAAAAGCCCGTAATAGTTACGCGCACTTGATTGCGCGTGACCAAATTGTGCCCCGATTTGCG
>JASANE010021685.1:0-65031 GCA_030248225.1 Trileptium ribeirensis
ACCTATAAGTATATTTTTAATATTTCAATTATTATGTAGAAAATATCATTTGAAAAGCAACAAAAGAGCGAAAGCCATGTTATGCGCCTATTCCGGCAATTAAAGGTACTTTTGGGTCATATATTCATCATTTTGTCACTCAATAATAGGTAATCTGTCAAGTTGAATGAATTTGAGATAGCCGAAAAGTGAAAAATGGATTGCGAACGAAATTTTTTAGCTGCGGGAGAAATTGTGCCTTCACAGCCACCATTGTGGACTATTTTACCTAGCAACACATTAAAGTCTGATTCTTCATTGAGCCGACGTTATGCAGGGACACAACGTTTCCACGGCCTTCTTTAATGTTTGAAAATAATGCGGAACAAAAAGATATATTTTCGCAGTTCTTCACATGACTCATTGGTATATGTAAACTATGGAGTCCATACCGGTATGACTACTACCCGATCTTTTTGTTACGATGTTTAGGACGACAACACCAAGATTCGTACTGATTTTAGCTGAAAATGACCATTGTTTAATCGCTGCTCATGAAGAAAGAAACATTTTGACAAAATATGCGTAAATATACGGTGAAATAAATGCATAAAAAGATAAAGAAAATTGGACAGTTGTCTCCCGTGTTACGGCCGTTAATATAGTAAAGTTGTTCAAATGTGTCATGACCAGGCAACGTGAGTATCTGTCCTGGTGCGATAATTATATTCAGCAATGTTATTGAAGAAACAGTATTTGAACACCTCTATAACAATGGGAAGGTTTCCATAAAAATAGTCATTGGCTCATACAATAGATGCTAAAATGTCAGGAAGACATGGAATAATTCTGAGCTATCCAGTGGGCATTTCTGGTTGTGACAATATACTAGACAAACACCTGGTGCCTCAGACAAACAGAAACAACAGTAAATATGTTTATTATTAATATATCACAATATTATTGATTATCTCTTTGCTCCGTTTGGCAGCAAATTTGGTCAATAGTGTAACAATTTAAAACGTGGCTTATCTCGACAGTTTGCTGTTTACGATTTCTAGCTTTGTAGTAACGTTTGTTCGTTTGTTGTAAAAATTAGCATCTCATAGCTTTGACTATTCTAAGCATCTATGCTGACCCTTTGTCTAAACCGTTCTATTAAATCAAGTTGATGTCTGGTTTTAAAATAAGTTAACTAAGTCTATTATCTGCAGCTAAATTATCAAATTTGCATTGATGGTTTAGTACTGTATAAAGTCAATCGAAAAAATTATAACTTACTCTCTGGAGGCACATCGTGATCCATTTGTATGGCTAAATCATTGTTTTTATTGACTGAATTTTATAAGAATAGGTAATTGTTGGGATACGTATGCTACAGCATCTGCTTTGCTGAAACTCATAAAAGCTTGACAATTGTAGCTATAACAACTGATAAAGGAGGGTCATCGCGACATGTCTACGTAAGTCATGATGTATATAGCAAAAAATGTAACAACTAATCGAATTAACCGCTGTCACTGAGGTGGCCCACCTATAATCAACCTTATATATAGCTTATAACGACTCCAGAGTTAAACCTCAGCGTCAAAGTATATATTATAGTTGTCCGAGGCCTGTCGACTAAGGATGGGACAGATTATAGTGGCTGGGGACTGCGTGTGCGGAAGAGATAGTTCAGAAGGCTCCAGAATTAAACCTCAGCATCATTTTTTTAAGCCCGATTGCTGTGGTCCTGCATAAAGAAGCATTGGAACCTAAAGTATATATCATAGTTGTTTGAGGCCTGTCGACTAAGGATGGGACAGATTGTAGTGGTTGGGGACTCGATGTGCCGAGGGAATAGTTCAGAGGGTAGCAAATAATTTTTCCCTTCTCCAAAATATTTGCTGATAACTTGCCCTATTTCCTCCGATTTTTTGTAAAGTATTTGTAATTTTTCTCATAATTGCCAGATTCCACTCATGCTTTCGAGGCGCAAGTGATGTATTGGGGTGTGAGACTTCGGGTATATGTGGATTAATATTGTGAGAACATCACAAAGGTAATGTTACATGAATGTTTAAGCTAAAGGAATTGTCAATAATTCTTATGATATAATTTCGATTAAGATTTTTTAGATTAAGTCAGATTCTAACTTCACAGCAAGGTGCTGCTTGCCACCGAAGAATTGTATGCACATGCAGTTTATCTGTAAGATTCAACTGTTAACGAGCCCAATCAGAAAAGTCCATTTCCGGCGAGCAGGGTTCCAAATCTTTTGTACATTAAATTTACCATAAACGTTTTACTTTGCACTACCCCAAATATTTTTTGAAGCATTTAATGTCCTGACCACGTAAGCGAACGCACTACGTCAGTGAAACTGTTATTATATGCATTCTTTAATGTGAAGGGAAATTTTCTAAAAACCAAGCAATGAAATATTTTCCCTACCATTGTAGCCTAATCTATAAACTTCATGTATTACGAATTCAGAATACTTCCAGTTTCCCCCTTAATATTCCATTCCACAAGGTCACGATGTTTTTCACAATCGTTCCTCCGTTTCGGGTTTCGGGGGAAGATATGATGTGTTCTTATCATAGCCGCGAAGCCAGCTGTTGTTACTCGATTCTGTTGATTATACCAAGACAGAGATGAATGTTAAACAAAAGACCCAATGAGAGATGCTAGCTTAGGTTTTGGCTTTGGCTTAGGCTTAACAATCATAACCCAACTATTTGTATATGGATGGCGATGTGTTTCATGCTTATGTCGACATGTTAGTTATCGTTCTAGCAGTATAAGACTATATAATACATGAAGAAAACGAAGAACATTTTTTAACAAAGGTAGAACTGACTCAGTTCATTAATTGTCAATTTTCACTTGAATAGCATCAAATATTGATTGTTTGTGGAATTAAATATACTAATAAAATTTGATCCTACTCATGGCCAGAAGTCTTTGAGTGAGAGCACTATTCTAGTGTATTCTATTGATACATATTAATCAAAGTTTTTTTCTTGAGCGTAATCTGGACAAAGTGAGATATAGAAAACTGAATAAACTTCGACCTGATAGCAAATACGTTTGTTTCTTCTAGAATTATTAGGAACTCAAATTTATCATAGACTATCTCGTTTCAATGTTCACTTCTACAAAATCGATACACACCAAAGGTAGTTGCAAGATTGAACTGGGACACATCGTTGTAATCCGAATTGGGGATTTCTATGAATTTCATTACGCTTATTCATACGAATGAGATAACCCGCCATATACTTACCATTCCCTTCCAAAAATGTCGACCCCTCTGACCTATGACCTCTATTTCTGATTATTTTTCATTTTATAATATGTTCCAGGTGCTAGACAGTGCCGGGGTAGTTTCAATTAAATTCAAAGAAACACCAAAAAAGCTATAATATAACAGTTATTACTTTTACTATTTTATCTAAAAACGAGCAAAGATAGAGATCTTGTTAGCTCAACACTTTCCGCTAGTTGCTTATTTGCAAGGCTTGCTCGGATAAACAAAAAAATTGGTAAAATGACCAATATCATCAATTATTAAAGTGTTAAATACTGATTGTCAAACTTAAATCAGTCTAAATCTGTAGCCGTAATTATCAATAGTTAGGAAACTGTTGTCAGAATCGAGCCACAATGTGGAAAATATACGTCCATTTTCGGGAACCGCAACAACACTGCGAAAATATCGAGAATTTACAAAAACGCACAACATACGCACAAAACTCAAGTTCTTAGCGCTAGTTATGCCATGAGTAGTACTTTACGCTCATTAGTTTTTCGAAGTTTTAAAAGACAATACCTTTTAAATTTTTAATCGGATTTAACTACCTTAAAGGATTCATTTTTAGTGCTATGACATTGTGATTTGCTACTTTTTCGTATGACCTGTATAGCGTTATATGTCAAATCTCGTTCTTAACATCCGAACATGCCCGAAAATGTGCAATAACTACTTTCGCTGTTCTTCTTTTTCTGTTTCAAAATTGTGCGGGCAGTTATTTGTCAAATTTAGTCTTAAATATCAGCGAATTTCAATTGTTCGCAATAGTTTGATTGCAATCTGCATGATTTTATTAGTATAAAAAATTATACTCGCTGGTTGCCTTTAAGATATTAACAAAACAAATCAGTTACTTAAAAAGTTCAATAGTTGCTTTGAAGTCTAGACTAGAGATAAAAAGGTTACATAAAATACTGATTACCAATACTAGCTGTTTGTCTTGAGAACGTTGAAAACAGTTTTAGAATAGTCAGCTTTAGAAAGAATACTAATTGCAAAAGAACATAATATTTAAGGTTAATCATGTATTTGAACTGTACGAACTGTGCCAAATAAACAATGGTTTGATTTGAATAAAGCAGCCTTTAACACTGGTCATACAATTATGGGAAAGGTTAAAGCAAATCTATGAAGATGTAATAGCAGTAATCCTAAACGATTTAGCTGGTGTTAAAACTTCAAACAACCCTGAATTTGATTGAAATAACGCTTTTACATGGTTTTACAATATTTGTTTCTCGGACCAAAATCGTCAATTTAAGACTTTGTCTTTCTTTTGGGCCGCCTCTTGAAGCAACAAAAGAATTTTATCTTAAACGCGTAATTTATACATAAAAAATTCTTCCGAAAAATAATGCTTGTTGTTGTTTTAACTAATATTTAAAAAAATTATTATCTAAACATTTATTTACATGGTATAATTTCTTGGCCAAACGCCGAAATGAGTTCACAGAGATTATAGAATAAATAAAAATATATTTAAAACTCATATGACTGACTGATTGACTAACTAACTGAAACTCAAACAAAACGTAATGTTTTTCTAGCCTTCTATAAATGTTGTACAAACTACTGTTCTTTGGTAAAAAAAGAACTGATATTTATTATTAAAGTATTTTATTGTGAATGATAATAGTTTGTAAATATATATTTAGAATGTAAATATTGATTATAAATATATATTAAAGAAATATATGTAAAAAAATTATATGAAAAAGTATTGATAAGCAATAATATTTTTGGCTATAACTATTATAAAGATTTACCGTTCATAAACTATCGACAAGCAAAAAATATATTTCTTTAGTCAGCGATGATTTACTATTAAATTTAACATGAATAAAAAAGCAAAATTTATATAGTTTAAGGCATCTCAAATGTCAAATATTTGTTAAAATGTAGAGGTAAAAGCAAAGTGCTGTTTGAAAATTCTTAATGCGAAAACTGCGTAAAACATATTGCGGGATATAGTACCGATATGATAAAACAGTTGCAAAAATTATAACTTGCTTTCCTCATGGTTGTAAACAACCGCAAAAATGGATTATTACCTTAGGGTTTATCCCCGGTTATGAATAACCGTTAACTAGCATAACGTTTCTTTGAATATTTAAGCCACTGTGTTGATATAAAGCCATGCATCTTTTGCCTTAAGATGTGCGCAGCTAGACCCGGATTATGTCACAGAGTCAAATCTAGTTCGGGACGTTTTGGCATAGTCGATCCCGTCCTTTGCAAAGTATAGTACTCAGCATAGATAGACCGGTACATTTGTACTAGCTGGGCTGGGCCATATATCTTATGTCAATAGACCGCATTAAGCATTGAGGTGTATTTATTTAGTAGTAGCTTCCGCGATACTAAATAGTTACTTTATTAGTTTATACGCTGACGGCAAGTTTTCATACAATTTAGTTTTTACTATTCTGCAACAAACAAAAACGTATGTTTAATGATTTATTTTCTACATGATATAGACTTTAAATGCGTTACAACCTTACCGAGCTATAAAACACGCTTATGGACTTCATGATATTTTTATATTTTCTAGAAGTCGTTGGTTATATTATGCTAACGTAAGTTTTATAGAGTGAACGTTAAAAACAAATGCTTTTATAGGCTTATTGTCTCTAAAGAATGTACCTGCCTTCCAGTAGCCTACGTGAAGTTTCGACAACGTCAAGAGTTCTCACAACTAGACAGCCTGGAAGCGCCCCACTTTTGTACTATATATATACCTGCTCATATGCGGTTACCCCGAGGCATTGGACCCACTCTCAGTTGTTGAAAGCGACGACATCCCGACTGGGCAGAAACCGTCCTTGGCGGCGCTGCACGCGCGATACACATAGGCGGCCAAGAGGATGCATCATCCTTGCAGCGCCAGAAGCGCCACAGCACGCTCCCCTAATCTCCAACCCTACGGTGCCCCCTCGACAGCGCGGAAGGCGTGACCCTCCCCCAGAGCCAAAGGCGCCCCACATCCAGTTCCCCAGCCGCCGACCGGCTCACCCCTCTAGGAAGCCGGAGCCCCCTAAAGTACCGGCTGCCCTCTCTGAGACCTCGGACCTGGTGCATTTATGATTTATATCTAATTGCCCTGCCGCCTGTTTTAGTAGGCCTACAAACACATCCACTACATTAGCAATATCTATCCATGTTGACAACGACCTCTCTCATTTCGCGAAGCCCATATTGTCACCACCAGGTAACCTCGTAGCATGGAACGTTTTTATTACTCTCTCCCTGCTATTTGCAGTAATCGTTTCTGAGAGGAGGAGTACTTAGCAATGTCTCCTCATCCCAACTTCAATTTCCGTCCAGTTTCATTAAGTTCGAATTATCTGACACTATAAGCGAACTTTGCAACACGCAATCTTTGGTATTGGACATAACCAGTCGATGTGCAACTTGTTCAGTCATTCTTAAATGAAGACCCACTATCACTTATGTCTTACTTTCCTACCCACTGTTTCTGTCGTGTGAATTGCAAGTCAATATTTTCGCTACTGGGCAAACTCATAGCCGAACAGTACTTAAGAAATGTCTCTGCTGTCCAGCCTGAGCTAAACTATCGTTTTAGGCCATGTATTTCCAATCTAACATCTGCAAACTCAAAACACCCTTTAAAACGTTAAAGATTGCGGAAAAGAAATTTTTGATCCAAAGTTAGCCACTACAAACACGCAGTAAGCCAGGTTCAAAGCCTCAGAGAAGGGAGGGCCGAGGCGTCAGGCAGCAGTAGCGCGCTGGAGCCCTGCATCGGTATGTATGATGTAGCAGCATTTGTGCCCAAAAGCAGAAGAAGCACATCCAAACTTTGACTACTGATTATCGCTAAATATTTTGCTCAACAAGCAGCAGTGACCAATTTTATCTGAAAATATTCTATTTCAAAATCTGGCGTTCCAACTTGTTTAGGAATTTATCTTTATGGAAACAGATTTCTGTTGTAAGCATTTATAAACATGTGTTTTATGAAATAGGCGTATTCGTTTGGTTGCGCTAGCATTACATGCTGTAATGCACTAAACAAAAGAAGTGAAACGACTAAGCTTAAAAGTATCACAAATGTACGTGATTTCTCCTCATGCCTTACGACTTTCATTGAAATTTAGAATCCTGGATACAGAAAAAAACATTTATTACAACTGGTACACGTCATACTGGGTGTCACAGGCGAAGTTTTATAATGTTCTGGCTAGGTGTAGTAAATGTTACTCGTTTGACGGTGGAGCGGATTTTGTCACTTGTTAACGTTTTGTATATTTCAAATTAATCAGCTGACCTTTCCGAACAACCTAATCAGTAATACTTGGTTAGTTTCTAGCTAAAATGTTTGTTTGATAGCTTGTTTGTTTTTTGTTAACGTGTTTATTTATTGTCTAAATATAAAAAGCACGTATAAAAATAATATATTAATAATAAATAACAAGAAAATATAAAGAGCAGAAACTGGAACAAGGTAACAAATAACATAAAGAGTGATATCATAAGCATAATTTAGACAGCATTTACCGGCTAGTTTAAAACAAACCATTGCAAAATTCAGACACGTCAACATTTGCAATACGTGTTTCAAAAACCGGTAATGCATAAGATTCTACAACATTTACGGGTAAATGATTCCGAATAGCAACAACTCTGTTGAAGATATATTTCCTTAAATCAAACCTGCAGCGCTTGTGACTGACCTTTAATATCCGCCCGAGGTGCATAGTGAAAAAAGTTATCAAATTCCACGGGCAACAAACCATGAATACTTTTGTATCTAAGAAGGAAGACCTTTTTGAATACTGCATTCCTCTAAAATTTTAAAACCTATCATTTTCCGACACTACCGATAAGAATGTGTGTGTAATATCTGTAATCTACGAGTGAACGGTCGCAGATCCCGTTCAATAATATTAATATCTTGAAACCAAAGTGATATGACCAAACTTTACTACCGTTTTCTAGCATTAGCTTACTTACATTTATTTCTAAAACAATTTATAAGAGAATTTTACAAAAACACGCTTAATCATCTTCGAGGCTGATTTTGAAATTTCAGCACCGTACTTTAGAACCAGATGTTAAACGAACACCGAGATCATGAAGATCATTTATACATGTTCTGTTGGTAAAAAATGTATAACTGTAGTTAATAAACGTTTGCATGACATGGACCTGGAGAATACCTTTGCATTTTAGCTTGATCACTACAAGATTCGGCAAGATATAAGATTAATACGTTTTAAATTATGGAAATTTAAATATACTCGAAATTATGCATAATTTACGATGGGATGCATGCATGTGATTAACGATACCCGCTTAGTCTAACAAGTTCAGGAAGTACCTAGTGCAAACTGATAAACTTAGCCAGAGCATTATTAATAGTTAAGTCTCAGGTCTAAGGCCAGAAGTTCTTCTGGGCTGTTTGTGAATAAATTCTATTTTACACATTAGGTTTCTGTTGCTAATATCAAAAATATCGTAAATGGTTTCTTACTTAACGGTATCCATTTCAACCTATTTCTGATCAAAACAAAATTTCTGTTCACGAGTCCTTGCACGATTTCTGATCAAAACAAAATTTCTATTCATGAGTCCTTGCACGATTCCTGATCAAAACAAAATTTCTATTCATGAGTCCTTACACGAATTACTGATCAAAACAAAATATCTATTCATGAGTCATTGCACGATTTCTGATCGAAACAGAATTTCTATTCATGAGTCCTTGCACGATTTCTTATCAAAACATAATTTCTATTCATGAGTTCTTGCACGATTTCTGATCAAAACAAAAGCGACTCTTATCTCTGGCAACAAGATAAACATGGCATTTTTTGTATTTTAAGGGAAATACAAATGATAAATGCTTTCGATGACAAAGACTTTCGGGGACAAGAAATAGCCCTGTAATTGGCTTTCAATTGCACAACTGAATTATAAGAGTAACGTTTAGCTACTATATCTTGTTTGCACTACTTCCTAGGCCTATCCAAGGGGCGGGGCAGCGGACCATGGCTCCTCTCAAACTGTTTCGAAGTTAAACTATTGGTGTGCAATAAATCTCCAAATTTAGCAAATTATGATGTAAAATCCCGAATTCTCCTGAAATTTAAATCCTGAATTTGACTCCCTTCAAATGTAAATCGTGTGCACGGCGATAAGTTACGTAGCAGAACCAGGGACCTTATAGTACATAATGTATTACATTACAGCTAGAAGACAGGTTCATTAATTACGCTTGTAGGGCAGTTGTACATGTTCGAAGAAAGGCAGAAAGAGCGGATAGTGATTTTTGGACCAACAACAAATTTGGTTGGTTGGAATGCAAACTGAAAATTGTTGCCGGTGAACTGTATAAAAGGTAGGCCTAGACAAGTGTGAGTCTTATACACAATTTCTGATTAACAATTACTGACGCCATTATGACGTCATTGTTTCGATTTGTAGAATTGAAATTTATGTTAATAGCATGAACCTGTAAAAATCAAATTCTCTGAAACGGTACAATAGTACCAAGCTCAATAATGAAGGACCGTGTTCATATAATGACCGATTGGATCACATCAGATCTGAAACGATAAGACCAAGTTTTGGGCATAACATATATGTGTATATGTATGTTAATTTTATCGGATAAATGCTCTATCGGATAGAACCGTGTGCCGTGTGAACAATCTAAATATAGTAAACGTGTAAAATGGATAATGCGGCTTTCGCGTTATATTGTCTCCGCAGGTTGGAAGATTTCTCCCCTGCAGTCGCGCCCCTACCGTATAGACAGTCAGGGTCACACTCATATAGTAAATATATTTTCGATAATGTGCGACACACCCCTAGCTGCTACATTTCTTTTTACGGTTTTGTACACACCATTAACTATTGATTTGGCGCGAATTAACAGTAACGGAAACCGTCTTTAGCTAATGCGGTATATTACTCAGCTGTAATGTGCAGTTTTCTTTAAACTCTCTATATTTTTGTTTAACCATACGCAAGTTGATGACATAATGCTGCACATCGTCAATAGAAATACAAAAAAGACACGGTGTGCTTAACACCGTAGAAAACTAGCAACACTCCTAGCTATCTACCCTTGAAAATTTTTGAAAATAACAAGGTGATGTCTAACACCCTGTTGTCGACAGTGTGATTGACACTGTGTGGTGTACATAGGTTCCAAACGTTTGGTACATTATAAAGTGAACGCCGCATAAGACCGAACACATTGGGCGCAATATCAGCGGGCCCTTAAAGCGACAATAATATACACCCGTAGCCGCAGTGGATTTTGTCAAATATTCAGCACTTAAACTTAGGAAGATTTGGTCAGGTCTTTTAGCGTTAAAATTGAATCACCCAAAATTATGTGCCGCTGCATCATGATAGTACTCCAGAACGAAAGAACTCGAAAGCCAACTCGATGGTTGGCCGAAAACTCAAACATACAGCAGCCAGCTGTCAACAAACTTACGCTTCTGGAAGTAAAGTAAAGCTGTACTTCTTGGTTCTACATCACCTGGAGCTACTACAATTAAACAGTGATAAATACTAGAAGTTGAGATACCTGATCAATCTGGTGTCGACCTTAAAGGTAGCGTATAGTTTATACCATAGTAAAGCTAGCACTGAAGCTGGCAGTTATAGTGTTGACGCAAATATAACGTTGCATAATGCACCGTTTGTTCAAAGAATGACCATTTGTAAAAACTTATCATTCTGCAAGTATAGTACAGCTATACTTACAACTTCTACACCACCTGGATCAGCTACAAATAAATTGTGATAAATCTCAGAATTTCTGAGGGTTGTGCAAACTGTGTCGACCTCAACTGTGCCTATAGATTCTGACACAGCAAAGCTAACTATAAGAAGTTACCAGATATACTATTGACTTACACAACATTGGGAAATGCACTATCTGGTCGGCATCTAATTGCTTCTGTTAAGGATCCCAAATAAACCCTTAAAATAAAACAATTGCAATTACCTGAAACTAGTTGAAACATCAAAAAATAGCTGCGTCAACGCAACACGATGAAATGTTTGTTTCCAGTTGGACACATAAAACTGCAAGATATGAAGCTTACCATGGCTGTGTTTGATATGGGAATACATTTATTCCCAGATTGTCCAACTGTTTACGGACTGTTTCACTGTGTGGAGTAAGAAGATCATGCTTGAAACGCAAAATATACAACAACCTTCTAATGCTCAATCCGATGCAGGATCAAAGTTAAAAGTAATGTAACAGCGTTGCGAGTAGAGCAAAAAATAACATTTTGCAATAAATACTGTTGTTCTTACGTGATCACTACTATCGTATGATGCTTTTATCACATGGAATGTAAAAGAATCTTTCTAATATAAAAATTCTGGTCCAAACAGCGAACAACTACAGGAGAGCGTACAAAACTATAAATGTGTGTCCTGTTCGTTCAAACACCATCCAAAACAACTTAGTTATACTAGCGGCCATTCGTTGCTAAAAACACGTATATAGGTATCACACTAAACTATAATATAAATTCAAATTTATAACGCTATTTACGATAGAAATTCAGTGAACTAAAAGTTTGTACGTAAAAATTCTGGGTATAATATGCTAGTATTATATATTGAAGCCAAAATAAGCACAATATTCTGTATCCACATAGTTATTACATTGCATTACGTGATATGTTATTTAAAAGTGATGACGAAGAATACATTATATTATCTATACATACATTTGTTTTATATACAAATTGTATTTCGTAAAGTTTTGAAAAACTGCATGGATAATAGCTAATATTTAAAAGACCGTTCCGTATATAACTAACTAAACTGCTGCCGCTGATATACATACGTTTGGTAGCCGATGCAATAAATATAAAGGTTTACTATTTACAAAAAAAAGCCTAAAAAATATACTACGAGATATTCCTCGTTCTTTGTAAAATACCGCCTAATACACAGCTTTAAAATACCTTATTGTCGACTTAAATTTTCATCAACCGATAATCCGAAAGCGTTTAAAGCAAAATTTGGCATTTCGCAGAAACATTTGGAACGCAATTGTCTACGAAGGGTACTGGCCACTGTGATTAGCTGTATGCCATAGCGACCCGTAAATCCAAAATTGTGTAAACGACCTATACAGCGATGGCCCTATGATTGCTGGGACAGGTTTTAATGATGGCAAACACACAGCTCACCGAATAGATCCTGTTGTACGGCGCACCAGCAGGTTTGAAATGACCGCGAGGTATTAAAGCATGAAACCATTTAGCACTCACATATATGAATGTGTGTTTGATAAAGATCTCATGCAGCCAAACTGGATTTGTCCACAAGTATTAGGCAAACAGTTAACTGGTTGACCGCATAGTCTACGAAGGGTACTGGCCACTGTGATTAGCTGTATGCCATAGCGACCCGTAAGTCCAAAATTGTGTAAACGAACTATACAGCGATGGCCCTATGATTGCTGGGACAGGTTTTAATGATGGCAAACACACAGCTCACCGAATAGATCCTGTTGTACGGCGAACCAGCAGGTTTGAAATGACCGCGAGGTATTAAAGCATGAAACCATTTAGCACTCACATTTATGAATGTGTGTTTGATAAAGATCTCATGCAGCCAAACTGGATTTGTCCACAAGTATTAGGCAAACAGTTATCTGGTTGACCGCATAGGAGATTGATAAGCATCGTAGTTTGGCGCCACCCCAGCGGCACAGAGGATACAAGCAGTTATTATCTATAATTCAAAATTCTACAATTTATACAATACTTCATATTTTACACGATAATTCACACATTTCGTTGTGCCACCGCTTATCCTTATCATAAAGACATACAATTAGTTAAGATTTTTGTTATTTCTAATTAATATTTCTAAAAGCTCGTAACAGTTTTATGCAAGACAAATGAATGCCACTATTTTTAAAACAGTGCATAATATTCCACAAAACAAGAAATTCATCCTAATTTCAGTAGTATTTTGCTTCTGAAAATTTTGTTAAAGTTTGCAGATTTCGCTATATTAATTTGTATATACGATTTTCAGAAAATACCATATATGCTTTCGGTAATGCTAAATATTGAAGCTAAATTGATTATATATACTGCATTTTGCCGCAATTCATTGTAACTCAATCAATAATAAGCAAAACGATGTCCAAGTAAACGTCCTTAAAGGTAGGGTTACATAATATAGTGAGCAAAAACTGTCATTTGAAAATATAAATGACTTAATGTTATAGTAAACACTTAATAATAATGGGTTATAAAGATTAAATATTAATTACATAATAAATCAACCGTTCGTTATTTCAAACAAGCAACCAGAAAGCAGTAAACCCAACTATATCTGACAAATGTATCGAATGTATTTCAAGATTTGGTGTATTAAGCTAATATTGATGACAGAAGTCATTAAAGCCGTGGAACGTTTATTGCCTGTGTAAGTGGACCTCCTTCGACAGATATCGACCACAGGTATCCCATGATGTTTCTGTAATCGCGCAAATTAACAAAATGACCCTGAAATTAGATAGCTAGAAGCATTAATTTAGTATAAAATTTTGAATTTGCTATGTGGATATTTGTGGGGTCATAACCAGGCGAAATCTAAGTCTACTAAGCTTGTGTTGCTGTGGTTCTAAATTATTTATATAGAGTATCATTATATCTTCAAGAGTTAAATTCATCAGTAAACGAAATGCGGTTATTTGCACTTTTTTTATTTTATATATCATTTAAGTCTTGCTGGTGCGTAAACAAAAAGTGTAAGGTTTCCCTCGGCCCCTCCTGAAGATGATAGAGAAAAACTGCCTTGGCCAACATCGGGTCATATCACATAGATAGGGCACGTTATAAAAGGTCTTATTGAAATATACTAGGGCACGTTGATACGGAAGCTTCAGTTATATTCCGCTCAGAGCACTCGAGAAGCCGGGGAAATCTAATTTGTATATTAGCTTTAGATGAAATACCATATCAAATGCTTTTGTGAAATCTATATATACAATGCCGAAAGGTACCACACAGTTCGATTGATCAAGCAACTCGTTTACGCATTACAGGAGCTGAGTACTCGTGGGTCACACATGAACATAGGCGGGTAGGGGACTGAAGTTTGAACCCAACCCCTGTCCGAAGGCCCGCCTACCCTCTCTGTCAGGCCACCCGATCTTCTGACCGGCCAACCGATTATTCTCATTGGAGGCGCCGTAGGCGCGAAACCCATAAGTGCCTTTCGCGACACAGAAGGCGGCGCACACCCCCCAACCGGCCGGGACACACTGGTGAGGCCCGCGGTATCCTTCGTCCGGGACCCTTTCTTCGCCCCAGGCGCTTCGAACATCGGTCCAAGTAAGACGAAAGCAATATATCACAAAAGCAGTATTGCGGATTGGCTACACCTGTTTGGAACATACCGCTACATGTTACATAACATAACAAGCTACATGCTTGGAACAAAATTGTTCATGTGGCTTGTATTTATATTTCGTTCATGTATTTTCCAAAAACTGCTACATAATGAAATATGGTGATGTTTCTCGTTACCAGCATGCCAGTTGCCATACATTGCATTCCTAATTTAATTTAACCACAAGTAAGTATATTTCCCAGCAATGAATGAATACATATTTAAACATGTGTGTCAAGGAAAAGCAAATTCGGAGATAAAACAAATTCATCTGCCGGAAGGGAGATATCAAAATTTAGGACAGCCTACAATCCAAGAAATATTTTTCATGCATCGTCAATATGCGGTGGAACAACCATTGTAGCAACAATATAAGCGACCACTTCGTGTACTATACTACCCCTACAATAGCAACTAGCAAGCATTGACGTTGGAATGGTTGAACAGTTTTGCTTTTGTGCAATAACAGCCGTATTATCGCAACGGCAATATTTTAGGTTGTGTTGACAGTGTAATATAAACCAATGTTATTATAACAGCAATCCTGTTAGCTTGTGCCATCGGATGACCCTGTTTTGTTGTTCCCGAACATGGCTGCATTATGAGATATTTTATTTGATTTAAATAGAAAAATATTAAACGTAACTGCTCGCGAACAGAAGAGCGTGTTTTGTTGTTGGTTACCAGGATGTAATTCTTAACACATTCCTTTTTGGTAAAGGACAGTGTAACCCACTCATCATACTCTGACCAAATGTTCTCGAACACAGTATATGTAGGTTTAGAAAATATGTATATTTACATTTAATGTCAGAATTTGTTATTATAAAATCGTTGGTATTAAAATAAAAATTTTGTATTTGCTTTAGCGATGTTGAATATTACTGTTCGCGAACTATTTCGTGGAAGGAGATAGCAGCTGTTCGCGAACAGACATGATTTACCACCTGTACGAACGAGTATTGTGTTTTAGAACATGAAGCTAACTAGGTCGGTGAATTTCAAGAACGTCGACTATCGCTACGATTTCGGCGTGTTATTTAACCATTTAGCTACGAATTAACAAAAAAGAATATTTTAGTTCGACTACAAAATTGAATTTTGCAACATGAAATCGAAATCTGATCGAATATCGTTAGCAAAAAAAGATGGCAAAACCGCAGTTTGTGTGATAACAACGCATTGTGGTCACCGATCGCTTTTTGGAAAATAGGATTATGACTGGACGTATTTTAAATTTGCTGGAGCATAATTTCCCAAACCGTCAGGTAGAAGGGTACTCTGGTCCGATACCTGAGCCTCATCTGCGCGTGCCTGTAATACTTTACCTTAGTGTTGTATGCGGTTGTCAGCTTTACTCGCCATTGGGACATGACGAGAGACTCGGGAAGAAGCATGGAAAAAGGCATAAGCAAAACTTCTAAAAAGAACGCAGATCCATCCTGCCCCACGTGATGCACGGAAAGGGAAGCCTTAATCAGAAAGTGAAAGCCGAAACTCAAGCTAGACCTTAAGCAAGAAGGAAACCAAAAGGAAAAGAAAAACCTACGAACTTAACGCATAAGCTCGAGTATAGAGCGACAACCGCTCTCAGCAAAATTTTGGCCGACTGGTCTCGATGATGCATCGGTGGAAGGCTTACATATACCTGCTTCTACGCCCCTTTTGTCGTATCATTGGCTGAAAAAATTCAAGATATGGTAAGTTTTGGCAACAAATATATATTTGGCAATAAACTGCGCAACAGTCCAAAATCTTTACAACAACGCAATATGTATCTAAGCCAATTCGTTGGTAAAGACAACACACATTGTGCGCCCTTTATAATGATAATATTACATTTCTGGTCGATGGTCGAAAACGACCATGAATACATATACGTTTTCCTCATTATCTGGTGAGCGGCCCACCATTGGCAATAGAATAACTGATAGACAACAAACCTAAGCTTTGCGCATGTCGGCGAAACATTTGGCGAGGATCTTATAATATATCAGGCCATCTAGAAAAAAATACAAAATAATTTTGTTAGATTTTCATCTTTTTCACATGATCAGGACGCCGACGCCACAGGGAATGGAGAAATGCTTTTCTACGGCGGGTCGTCTGCTGGTGAAAATAAAAATTCATAAATCAATTGTGTCGTTTAGCGTCCTAGAAGCTGTTTTAGGAGCGGTCTATGGACATTTTTCGTGTGACAGAGGAGTTGTTCGGGTCCCTTGCCCAAACCCGGCGTCGCGTGGCCTCGGGAATGATTTGAAAGTTGGCAACCCGCTAGTGGTACGGAGCCAAAAAAATTGGGATGTTTTGAGATTTTTGGTATCGCCCAGTGCGATTAAAAATGTGGTGTTTATGCATTGAGGGTATTCTAGCGAGTATTGCTGAGTCTGAAGTAGACTCCACAGCACTTTTATGACACCTTTCAGACCATATTGGATAGTTAATATCACTCGCTGCCCTCTCCCACCCACCGGAAAGGCTTTTAAGCTAAAAATTTGAGACTGAAAATGACCTCTGTATTTTGGTGGGTGAAGTAGTTGTGAAGTTTTGTGAGGGGAGTCGCGACGGTTGTTTCTTGGTGGGGAACAACCCTTCTTTGAGTACTCCTAAAACTTATACATAAACACAGCTCATAATAATTAACATTATACTATTATTTCGATGTGTCGTGTCCAGTGAGCACCAAAAGCTAGAGACGATCGGAACGCTAAACCTATGCTAACTCAGGGCCTAGGTTCTTATCTAAATATTCTGAGCGGTGTCCCAATCTTTATCCGCAAACAATATGCATTTATACGATTCCCTCCAATTTCGCGTATTACACACGCACAATATATGTACGTAAATGCATGATTGACCTGGGTTGGTATCACGCCCAAGGCCAATTAAGATTTTCCGATATCGATCACTTTGCTTTTTTTGATTCCGTATAGTGGGACCATTAGAAGCACTCAATTCGGCCTACCAATGGAGTGGGAGGAGACAATAGCATAACAACACAAACAATTGTTAGTTTACAATTATTGATTGCAAAACAAGTTCAATGTACGGGATAACGCTCCATTGGTATCTTTTTTGAATTGATTGGAGATTAGTTTTGAAGTATTTAAGTAAGTTGACAGAAAGGGGGCTGTCACAATATATTGCATAGTTTTGTCATTGTTACGCCAGAATATGTCGGTGACCGTTTATCTCAAAGTTGTTCCTTTAACGGTTTGCCCAGGCAATCGATTTACTATTTACCAACAAATTTCTAAATAGAAACATTTACCATGCTGTGAGTGCCAAAAACTATTCAGGATGACACTGTGAGACAAGCTTACTACGGGACAATCGTGAACTACAGTGGACAGATTTAACGGTGAACGTCTTGTTATGCGGCGTTTACGTTTTCAGTTGCCCGCCACGTAGAAGTTTTGTCTACGTACAGCCTGCGTGTAACACCGTTAACAATATAGTGTACAGAACACCAACGCTGTATTCTAAGCAATTATAGATGGTGTGTAGGACACCATCAGCATTTATGTTTTGTGTCATGGACACCGTAAACTTCCAGCTAGCGGTGAGGAAAGTTCTTTGGCAACATGTTTTGTTGTTTTTTCGTTGTAGGGAGTTTATACGATCCAAGCTTTGTCAACGCGCTTTCTATGCAACGCTTTAAACAGCATTATTTATGGGATACAATCAATTAGCCTAAACAATTTGAAATTTCACTTAGCTAATTTTCCCGCCTTTTTTAAACGACATGTTCAGCTATGCGTGGTTCAGAGAGAAATGTGTGCACTTACTCAACATCGTCAGCATATGCACACGTGTGTTTTGAAACATTACATTCGATAGTATGTAACAACCGTCGTGAGTTGCTACGCAAAGCGGGCTTAGGCGTAACAATTTTGGTGTGTTGTTACGCATAATCGCTTGTTTGTAACAACTTTGGAAATGTTGTTACGTGCACTCACAACATTATAGCGCTCTCCTGAACCCCTGCTTCGGCATCTATGTTATATTACCTAGCGGTGTATTGTGCAACCGTGTGCAGTCAGTGCAGGCATCGCAATGTGAGCTACACATTGGTTAAGTCTCAAGTTCAGACATACGCTATGCGTGGCTACTGACTGCACACAGTTACGCAAAAATCGCAATGATTGTTACAGTACCTGTGAACATATAGGTAAGCCAAATTTAGCTCCTGTGAACACTCAAGGGCGTGCGGTCCCAAAATATGGTTAAAATTTGCAAAAATTGAAGTAAAATAGGAAAAATATATCGTAACTTAAGCAAAATTAAAGGCCATTTTAACAAAATGGGGAGATTTTGAGTTTCTGAAAATTTCAATCCTGGCATAATCCCCCCTCCCCCGCCCCGATGACCTTCTTCCTCCGACCACTTGCCCACCTAAGGCAACGCTAGATTTACAATTTCAGGGTACGGCCTGTTAAATTCTACTTGTTCTATATGGTAAACAACGTATTATGTGTGATGTTTCCAGTGTGCTTATATAAAACAGAAAGCATGCCACAGTGAATATACATGGAGTATAATTGGACCATAGCGGAAGCAAAAAAAATTGTGAAACATTTCTAACACATTTTTAACAGGAATTCTAGTTTTGGTATAACGATTTCGACATTTTTCAGAACCGTAGCCAAAGTAGGATTTTCGTTAGAACCGGAATTCCGGCTATCTCTGTTGTATAGTTTACAATATATCAGAACTATACATCCGAAAAGAAATATGTTTCTTTTGTCTAAATCAATCCAGCAGCCATTAAGCATGTATAGTATTGTGTTATCGTAATGTGACAAAATTAATTCATCGACAACGCTTAGAGTGATAATTTGCTAATATCTTCATGTCACGACATTAACTACATCACGCTCATTTGAATTATGTAAGACATTTTAATACATGTCAAAATTACTTCATGGTGACTTCATGTTAAATTACTTCAAGTGACAAAATTAATTCCTCGACAACTCTTAGAGTGATAATTTGCTAATATCTTCATGTCACGACATTAACTACATCACGCTCATTTGAATTATGTAAGACATTTTAATACATCATTTATCGACGAATTTAAATTTCTTCACGACATCTCATCACTCGATTTTAATAACAATAGTAGTCGAAAATGCAGATGAGATTACGTCAAGCAGTCACGAAATAATAACGTAAATTTTCAATCAATTAAAATATTTAAAAGCTACATCCAGTATTTAGATATGCACGAGGTCTGGGGTCCCAGTGGGGGAGAACCGGCGCTCGATAGAAGGTCTTCGGCCTCCTCAAACTAGGGATCATCTGGAAGGTGTGAATTTTGGAAATTTTACGGAACTGAAAATTTTACCTTTTTATGCGAATTCTCCTCGAATGTTAGCCAATATTGCAACAAACTTTTCCCCTGATGTTTGCTGGCCTTGTTCCCACGCTTTAGTCCTGGGGAGATGCGTATCTCGCAGGAGAGGGGATAGGGCAACCTATAAAAGCAGTGGAGTTGGCACTATATGAAATTTTGTGTTAATGGGTTAGGATTAAAATTTGTTTCTTAAATATGATTTTATAATTTTATGAGTTATCTGACATACATTCTAGGATAGTGCAAATAATTGTGGACTCCAAAAGCGATGTTAAATATGCAACTTGTACGAAGCATTCTGATCTGTAAAAGCAGCAACTTTCAATGAAACTCAAATAGATTACAGACTTATGTGGTCAGAAATATACAGTTAACATCCGGGTTACGCAAAGGGTGGAAATACATATATGTAAGAAAATATGGATGGAAAAGAATCATGAAAGAGTTGTTTTTAAATACAATTGCTTATAGTATCACTTCAACGCTAACAGTTTGCCAATAAATCAGACATATCCAACTGTATATCCCTCTTATGGTCAGTGGAAAAATTGTGCATTGTACAACTCACTGCAGCATAAAGGCATGCTTTCCGCTTAATTTATTCACACTAGCAACATAACACATTACCATATAGAACAAGTAGTATTTGCAATTAGGCGTTACCTTAGGTCTGTAAATCTTGCGTCGGCTTAGGAGGCCAAGTGGTCGGGGGAAAGTCGTCGGGTCGGGGCGATAGGCCAGGGTTAAAAGTTTTAGGAACTCAAAATCTTTCCCATTCTGTTAACATGCACCTTACTTTTGGCTAAATTGCGCTACATTTTTTACTTTGCCATTGTTTTGCGCATCTTACCTCAATGTTTGCGAAGTTTCACTCTGTTTTTGCAGGCACACCCTTGAGTATTCACAGGACTTTGATCTAGCTTACCTACATGTTCACAGGTAGTGTAACACATATAAATGCTGGCCACGCATAGCGAAAGTCCAAACTTGAGATTTAAGCATTGCGTGATGCACATTGAGATGCGTGCAGTGACTGCTCTCAGTCACACAGTACACCATTAGGTAATAAAACATACATGCAGAAGCAGTGGTTCAGGAGAGGGCAATAAAGCGGCGAGTGCACGTAACACCATGCGAATGTAATAACACTGGCAATGTTGCTACAAACAAGCGTTTATGCGTAACAACGCACCAAAGTTGTTACGCAGAACCCGCTTTGAGTAACAATTCACGAAGGTTGTTACATACTCTCGAATGTAATGTTTCCATACACAGGTGTGTATATGCTGACGATGTCGAGTGAGTGCACACATTTCTCTGTAAACAACGCAATACAGGATGTCAAAGTCACCATAGTGTAATATACGCCGTGTCCGTGACACCATTCCATGTGCTGCATAGTATATCCTTCCGACCACCATGTGTGGCACTGATCACACAGAGACAAACCTTCTACATGGCGGGCGTTTTATAACGTAAACGCGACATTACCAACCAATAAAATTTAACTTTTTGAAAGAATGTGCTTTGGTATAAATCATACCATTTTGAAATGTCCTAAAAAGCTTATTGCAGAGTTTGCGCTTGGTCTAAGCTATAGTGTTGTAGGGTAGGCTCTAACCCATACAATTCTAGAAGAAGCCAAAAAAAAAAAGAAAAATAAAAAAAAAAAGAAAAAAAAAAATAAAAAAAGAAAAAAAACAAAAAAAAAAAAAAAAAAAACAAAAAAACCAAAAAACAACCACCCCAAACACACAAAAAACAACACACAAAACACCAACACACACCCCACAAACACAACCCCCAAAAACCCCCCACACACAACCACCCAAAACAACAACCACACAAACAACAACAAACAAACCACAAACTACAAAAAACCAAAAACACCTACCCCCCAAAACCAGACAAACACAAAACCAGCCACAAACCAAAGAAAAAAGCGAGCAAAAACAACCCAACAAAACCCACAAAAACACAACAAAAAAAAAAAAACAACAAAATATACAAAACATCCAAAAAAAAAAAAACACAAGACAGAAAAAAACAAAAAAAAAAACAACTAACAACAACAAAACACACAAAAAAACACACAAAAACAAAAAAAAACCCCAAACCAACACCACACAAAAACAACATAAAAACCCCACCACCAACAACACCCAAAAAAAAAAAACAAAACCAAAAACACACAAAACCACAAACAACCAACAAAAAAAAAAACAAAAAAAACCAACACCCCCACCACCCCCCCCCCCGCGTCTGTCAAGAATTGTACTTGTCTAAAATTTGAATTATTCCACGATGTAGTGCTGCCAAAATTTAAATTTCCCTGCCTCGGCAACTGTTAACATTTGAATTTCTACCGTTATAGTATAAATCAAAACATTAACCGCATAAATCAGTCCGCCAGGACACTATAATCTGTCGTATATAGTCAGCCTAGACTAGACAGGTTATCAAACGAGTTACATACTGCTACAAGGAAAGAACGTATTGCTTGCTCTTGCTATAGAAATGTCCATTGAGTCTACTTTAACAGCCGGACAATACTAAGTCATGCTGCACCCAACTTATAATGAACGAGTCATTATACGATGAACAGCAAATAGTATGAAACGGATATTGTTCTGTTTTCAAGATCTGGGAATTTACGATCTCTAATGATGCATTTAAGATTACTTGAGTGCACTTTGTCTCTAGTTTGTCCCACAGTGAAGCGTGGCTGTGTGAAACATTGACACAGTCAAAGCTGGCTTTCAGTTTTGTCCTGAGGTTGAAGAGAGCTCCATGTAATGACTCATTTACGTTAACTTGTGTTCAGCATGACTTTGCTTTGTCCGTCAGCTAACAAACACTCATAGGACAAAATAATAGTCTTGGCTGACTATTCGAGTTGTCCATAACGACTTAGCTAGCAATGCATTCGGTCCGAATAGTCAGCCGTGAGTGAGCGTGACACATCTTACGGTCTCGGCTGACGTTTTTTGTCTTGTATTGCAGACGTTTTTTTTATATTCTAGAAAATTTTATGGTTTTCAGACGAACAACAGTCTTTTATTATGCTATGTAGTATCACAATGTTGTAATTTCACGTTGCCCAAGAGTGCCAAACGTTAAAGTGCCGCATAAAGAACCGAACGCGTTTGAGCCAAAGTAACCCTGAGGGGTGTAAATAAAGTCCAGGCCATGCCGTTTTCGATATAAGCCTAAGCTTAGCCTAAGCTAAGGTCCTTATACTACACATGACCTAAGTCGGGGAGCTGCCGCTCCTCGAATCCCGGCTCTAAGCTATTCTCTTTTTATTACGCTGCAAACTAACGCCCCTCAGGGTTACTTAGGCCGAGCTGACCCTGGACGAAGCGAGTCGAGCCGAGATAAAGTAAAAACATTAGGTTCTTTTCCGCTTCTATTGCTGTCATTGCATCTATTCAGGGAGAAATTAATCGCACCTTTCTCATGTATTTAGACATCTACGTTATCATACATTATGGTAATGTTTTTAAATGATGGAGAGTCTGAGTCGTGGTCGCAGTGGCATGTATCTTGCAACTTCTAAAATCCGAAAAGAGAACGGGTAAGATCGGAAAACGAATAAATATTGTTTAAAGTTTAAAAATACATTTACGGTTAGCAAGAGTTGATGTAAAGTAAAATCTCGCTAATATATCATAGCCTTCGACTCGAAAATTTACATTTCCGGTTACCATTTTCTATATGGCGCGGTAGGCACTGAAATCTCAGGGACACATGTGCTGGACGTGGTCCACAAATGGAAATACCAATTGATGTGCTCTGATAGATGTGATAATCAAGTTTGTTCGTCCTTTGATGCGATTAAGTTGGGTTAAACAAGCCAACCGCGAACGATTTTGAATCTGAGGGGCAAGCAAAGGTAAAACATCTGGGGTGAAGAACAATTTAAGATAGAACATATTCAGAGGCAAACTAAGATAAAACATATCAGGGCCAAAGTAAAATACGACACTCCGAGGGCATGATCAGATAAGTAAATTTCTTCGAAACTACGCCACGCCTCCACTTGGTAGCCTCCAGCTGATCCACAGTTGTGCAGGCAGCCAGCGGTATGTATTTAACTACCGCCATGTTTCTCTCCCTATATATAACGTGTGCACTATTGTCTAAGGTGGTTATAAAAGATAGGAAGGTGATCACCCTGTGTCTTAGACCGCCCTCGGCTGGCTATTTCAAAGTGGGGGCCCCCGACATTTTCGGCTGCCCCCGGCAAAACGGAGGTACTCCCCGGCTCCTACCCCCGGCAAATATTCGGGTATCTCCCGACTCAAAGCCCCCTGGAGAGAAAAATAAACGTCTAAACGCGACAAAATCTGGCAAAACAATTGGCCTCCCGGCAAAATCCGGCACCCCATGCCGGGCGGCCCCCGGCTCAGGCCCCCGCTATAATTTGCGCTGTTTAGACTAGCCAGCTTGGGCAATGCCCCGATCCCCGAGGGTGGTATGCCGACCCCGCCCTGCCTACCAGCGGCCAGAAATTTTTTCAAAAACAGAATAAAATGAGCACCAATTGGGGCAAATTTGCAAAAATTGGCTAAAATCGAGAAAACATTTTGAGTACCACAAATTTCGAACAGTTGCGCCGCCATGACGACCTCAGCCGACCGACTGATACGAGCATTACGTAAAAACACAATTGTTATACGCTTTATGGTTGCTTATGGTCGTTTTAATGTTTTATAACTGACAATCGGTGTTTTTAGACACATATATGCTGCATATAAATAATTGCAATAATTGATTGATGACTTTCGCCATGAAATGATTGGCCAGTTAATAATTGATAGATATTACACCAATTATTACAGCCTCTGGCCGAGAATCTAACGAGCCGAGCCAAAACTAAAAATTAAGTCTCGTTTTCAACTCCAAGTTCCGCTGCCAATCGCTTCAATTTATTAGCCGTTTAAATATTCTGCCTTAAAAATTGATATTTAAGAAAAAGGGAAGGTCCTCAGAGGGTTAGGGAACATCTTGAGGAACCAATTTTATCCCTGCTTTGCTAATATTTTCCGCAGATCTTCGGCGAGCGGCCGGAGGCTGGCCGGTAGAGAGGGTACGGAGCCTTACATTGGGGTAAATATGGCTCGAGGGCGTCGACCTATTGACACCTATGGCTTAGAGCTAAATGTAGTCCTTGTACCTGTTTTCCCAGCTGCCAAATATTCATCATGTTAGCGATTGCACGTGTGTTTCAGGTGTAAATTCAGTTGACGCGTCGAATTCGTACAGACTACTGTTTATTATTACAATATATATTTTTATTAGCTAGTGCCTTCGTTCGAACAATATCAATGCCTTTGTACATAACTGAAAATTAATTTCGTTCTTATTTCTTTTATTCCCACGGTCCGATTTTGATAGTAGAAAAAAGCAGTTTATGGCAACGTTCAAATTATAAAAAATTCTAAAGTTTGAATTTGAACAAACAGCATTTAGTAGCTATAAACTTCTTACTGTACTTCGTCTAAAAGGGACTGTCTTATCAACTGATGGACATATATAATAGGCGATATGATGTCTGTAACGTAGAATTGCACATGTGCGCTAAGGGCCATTAGACCCAAAGGGTCGGCCACACTCCTAAAACCATATCCCCCGTGAACTGGTCCCAACCTTGCCCAGAACATCCCAGGCGTGTGCTAAATTGATAATTTTTGTAAAAAAATGAAGAAAATTATGAGTAAGATTGTTAAACATCGAATTTTGTCGAATTCCCCCTCCCCAGTATATCGCGTCTAGCCCCCGCCTCGAAGTATCGTATAATGTTTTCCCTCCTTAAAAGTAAATCTAAGTTTGACCCCAATACTAAACCTAGCCTGGGTCCACAAAATTAAACATTAAATTTTTTACTATCGTACTTATGTCAAGTTTCCACCGCCCTCAGTTACAGTGAGAAAAGACATGATCATAAATACCTACCCCCCGTCGGAATCATCAACCCGCTCCCTAAGACGATTGCTCGTAGTTAGGTACGGTGAAG
This sequence comes from Trileptium ribeirensis, assembly GCA_030248225.1. Lineage (NCBI taxonomy): Eukaryota > Metazoa > Nematoda > Enoplea > Enoplida > Thoracostomopsidae > Trileptium > Trileptium ribeirensis. Next base: position 26,071 of record JASANE010021685.1, read on the forward strand.
ACGTTTAAATTAAAGTATGCCGAAAAAAGTACGCCTATTGCATTACTGTTTTGTTGTTCTTGGATACAGTGTTGTTCACCTTGGTTAGTCCATCAGTTTCAGAACAGCAGTTAAGGTTTGTGGAGCACAGCAGAATGTGGCGGACATCTCCTTGGTAGAAAACGGTACTGCCTTTGGGTTGCTAACCTGCCAAAGAGTGCACGAACATTGAATCGTTTTTAGTTTTTCGGCGTTGGTATGTTGGTTTTTAGCTCGAAATGATTAATAAGGTTTTCTTTTTGATTTATTCAGGCGTTGTGTATCCTTCATATTAGAGTTGCACCCGGGTCCGGCTATTTCTGACGAAACATTCCGAGTTCTTGTAATTTCTGAAAATCCCGGGTCTGGGTGATAATTTAAAAAATTTCGGTCCGCGTCCGGGTACTGCCAAAAATATAATGACTGCTTGTCTGCGATGCTGATTTAATGGTGAATTTTAGTTCAAAACCCTCTGCTTTTAGCTCGCTCGATTTAATATCCGGTGACATATTATATGTGCTACATATAAAATTTGTTGAACTCTACTTACACGTAAAAGGTGACACAATTTTACCGTGTTGACGAGAAAACTTTTCTAATTATTATTACAGAGGATTCAAGTTAAATGACTTTCACTTGATGTAAAATTTCAATACAATAGCCCAAAAACTTTAACTCTTTAACTTTAACTCGTTTGCGACCTTAGCCGGTATCATTTTTCTTTATAGAGAAACATACATCGAAGCCGAAAGTATTGATGCATAAATATTGTTTTGAATTTCTGAGATGCCATTACATTGTTGCCTAAGCCCGTAACTCATAGGTGTCCAGGGTCCGTCGACCGTGGAGTGGGTACATGGTTCTGACGGGGTTGGAGTGTCCATAGCGCGGGGTGGGGCAGACAATGCATGTGGCCCGTATTTTAGTTCATATTTGCTGGAGACTTATCTGCGATGGACACCAACACTTTTCTATCCATTTAGATTCTATATAGCTAAACTTCTATCTGAGCCAAGTTATCAAATACCATGACGTCACAAAGGCGGGTCGTAAAATAACAGATAATCACAAGGGTATACAAAGCGACAGCCACAAGTCATAAAAGTATATTCATAGAAATATGTTACCTACTTTGTAATAACTGCATTGATTGACGAATACGAATATGATTCTTAATGAAACTACAGACAGCATAAATGTTGATAACTAAACAGCAAATTTACTTAAAAATTATTTAACCGACAGTGTAAAATATTGTTATTCACTTGAAAACTATTTAACGCTTCACAGAATTTTTATAATTCAATCTTGAATAGTCAGCTCAGACTGCATGGGACATTTCGCAATGTCCGCGCTGACTCTGTTACAAAATCAAAGAGTGTTGGAGAGCTTTTACGTATGTCCATATAGTTAGCTAGGACTGTACGCGGACATTGGCATAGTCGCTGGCGACTATAGGACAAAGGTAAGTCACAGTGCACACAAATTAACGTAAATGTCCCATAATGTACACTCGGTTAAGGGAACCATGTCGGACAAATTTACCCATCTCGCCTGGCTGTTATAAGTAGTTATACGCCGACATATATTGTAATTTTTATATTATGTAATATATATTGATGACAATTCAAATTTCGGCAGCCGTCCAACGCGGCAAATTAAAATTTGGTCAGCGGTTCAACGCGGTAAATTTCTATTTTAGTAGCTATCCAGCGCAGGAAATCCAAATTTTATCAAAATACAAAATTTGGCTGCTGCACAGTAGGGAAATTTAAAATTTTGGCAGATTTCCAACGTAGAAAATTGTAATTTTGGCAGCTGCCGAGCGCGGAGAATTCAAATTTTGACAACCGTCCAACGCGGTAAATTTTAATTTGGGCAGTTCTCCAGCGAGAGAAATTCAAACTTTAGCAAAATACAAAAAATGGCAACAGTCAAACCTGGCAATTCAAAATTTGGCAGAAGCCTTAACATTATACATAATGCAGTGTTACGTCATATACGGTGAGTCCGGACAATACAGGACATATATTTGAGTCTGAGCTCACTCGTGTGCAAAACCTGACAGTGCTGCTATAAATGTCTTCATAGTTGGCTTTCACTGTTGTAGGACAATGTGATAGTGGCGCCTGACTATTGGACAAAGGCTAACTCAGTCTGTACTCAATTTAACGTAAACACACCTTAACAGCAGACTCTGTAATATTGAACATAGTTCCGGGTTCGAAATAGAGAAGCCAACTCGGAATCATTTGCTAGCTTATTTTGTTATTGTATTTCGCGACTAGCGTTAAGCGCAAATTTTGCAAAATGAATAATGTTACGATAGCCGAACACAATTTGCGCGGTATAAACAAAAACTTTTTTATAGTGCTAGTGCAAATGTGACGATAAATTTCCCACGAACTTAACTACACGGCAATAAAGCTCCTGTCGATATCGTTTAGGTATAGCAGTAACGAAATGAGTCTAACCAAGAATATGGTGTTGCCTTGAAATTTAAAAAATTTATCCAAGATAATAGTATCCGTATAATCCTGTTTTTCGCTGAATCAGTGTATATAGACTCCCATAAAAACGACTGTGTCCGAGTCTGTCGCAATGGAAGACTTATAAAGCTGTGTCTATTTACTGGTCATTGCTTCATTCTTTACGGAACAACCGTTTTTTTATTTAAATGCGAATCGGTACAAAGTTTAACGCCTCTGCAGCTTTCGACGGCTGCGGTTTCACAGCATTAAGTTTTTCGTTTGCAGCTAACGAATTGATTTTTAGTGTGAACAACATAACGGTTTTGTTGGCAAAAACGAGACTAGGTCAAGGGTCATGTACAAGATTGGTAAAACTTGACTCATCAAAACTTTATACGGATTATAGTAAGGATTGTCTGGCTAAGGCGTTACAGTCGTTAAGTGAGGATGATCTGGATTTTCAGATGCCTGCTACTAAAAACTTAATTGCAGATGCGTTAGCAAATATCCGACTGGCGCAACTAGGCTGGTTCTCCAGTTTGCTTTCTGTGAACCGCAACAAATGCTGGGGAGTCAACCAGCTGAAGATGGTAGACGTCTGCGGAGATTACCAGAATATTATGGACGTGACGCAAATGTTGGTTTACTCAGATAGAACCCCTTCTGGAGGGACTCTCTGACACCCAGAAGCGTAATCCGTTATTGAGTGCATTGCCCACAAATATTTTAATTGATAATGGGGCAACTGCGACGGATGATTATACATCAATAAAAAATGCGTTCTTAAATTTTCAGGTCAAAATCAAGAAATGCAGCTATAGGATTTAATAAGTAGACAAACCCTAGCCGATCGAAAACAGTCAGTAGCGCTAAGACATCTCCAACGAAAAGCTCCTGATAACCCGGAATTGGTTAAACTGCGCTTCATGGAAATTTTGTCTGAAAGGGTGCGTATAGCGTTGACTGTAATGGAGGATAGTCCTATAGATAAGCTAGCTGACTTAGCTGATAAGATTATTGAACAGATTCCGGTCGAATTAGTAGCAGTACATCCGACATCTAGTGATAGTTTGGAGAAAGCAATTGAGCACATGACTGCACAAATTAGCTCTTTTGTTCAAACAAATCGTTCGCAGTCTCCTTTTTATTTTAGGGCAAGGAGCCGAAAAAATGAAGCACAAAGTAGATTTCATGGCAAAAGGAATAGATCATTTTCTCGTACACGGTGGAATAGAAATAGACAACGTTGTTTTTATCATGAGCGTTTTGGGTTGAAAGCCCACAAATGCCAGAAGCCGTGTGACTGGGTTGAGAAGCGTCCGGGACACGGCCAGTCTCCGGTCTAAAGCGACGGGAACCGGAGTTCAAGCAATAAATATCGCGGTGCCGGAGATAGGAAATTTACTGGTGGATACAGGTAGTGTCAAAAGTTTTCTCCCTAAAAGTTTTATAAAGGAAGTTATTTCGTGCAGTAAGCAATGTTTTTATGCTGCAAATGGCACCCCTGTACCTACTTTTCGTGAGAAAGTAGTAAGTTTTGTTATTCCGAATTTAAAACGCCAATTTTCCTGGGAGTTTATTGTAGCTGACGTTTCTCAACCAAATTGGTTTAGGTTTTTTGAGTAAACACAATTTATGGATTGATTGTCGAAACCAGCGCTTCAGGCAGTGCGAAAACGACACTTCTATTTCCACCGTTGGGCGCGACAGGACCATATTTTCTATTGGTTTTTCTGTGCATAATGAGCTTCAAAGCCTTCTATCAGAATTTTCTACTTTGTTTGACAAGCCTTCCGCAAGGGATCAGGTAAGGCATTCGACAGTTCATTATATTGTAACAACGGGGCAACCGGCATTTGCTCGGCCTAGAAGGCTGTTTGGTGAAAAATTCGAAATCGCTAAAAGTGCTTTTGAGGGTCTTGAAAAAATTGGAGTAGTTTATCGGGGAGAATCTTGCTGGGCCTTCCCATTGCACGTGGCTGCAAAAGCCGATATTAAAAACCCTTGGCGCCCGTGTGATGATTATTGCCAGTTGAACAAGATTACAGTTCCCGACAGTTATCCCATGCCTAATATTGGGATCTCACTAACCGTTTAGGTAAAAGTAAGATTTTTCCAAGGTCGATCTGGTGTCGGCATACCACCAGATACCGGTAGCTCAACAAGATCAATGCAAAACAGCAATCACTACGCCTTTTGGTTTTTTGTTTACAAACGTATGCCATGTAGTTTGCGTAACGCGGCGCAAACTTTTCAACGTATGATGGGCACGGTCTTAAATGACTGTCCTTTTGCATTAGCGTATTTGGATGACATTTTAATTGCAAGCGAAGATGTCTCCCAACATCTACGTCACTTGCGAAGAGTATTTACCCTTCTGGACAAAAATGGTTTGCGTCTTAAAAGAGCAAAGTGCGAATTTCAGGTTATGCAAGCTCCTTTCATAGGTGTTCAGGTTACCCGGGAAGGATTTCGTCCGTTGCCAGGTAACGTTGACGCGATTCAGGTTTTTAAAAGAGCAAATACAGTTAAGGACTTGCGCCGTTTTGTTGGAATGGCCGCTTTTTATCATAGATTTATACCAAAATTTTCAGCAATATCGGCTCCGTTAACTGATTTGACAAGAGATAAGACGAAATCATCTAAACGATTGCTAGTGTGAAATGAGTGTGCCGAGAAAGCTTTCAGTGGTCTAAAGCTTGCCTTGCAACATAGTCAAACTTTGAATTATCCAATAAAAGGTGCAAGTCTAGAATTAAAAACTGATGCTTCCAACGTAGCCGTTGGGGCGGCATTAAATCAGGTGGTTGACGGTGCTCGTCAACCACTGTCGTTTTTCTCGAAAGCTCACACCGAGTGAGACTAAGAAGTCAGCATTCGATCAGGAGTTACTTGTCGTTTATGCAGCACTTAAGCACTTTAATTGGTTGTTAGGGACCGAGTTTATTATTCGAACTGATCACAAACCGTTAGTACTTGCTTTAGGTATGAAAAATGCAAGTCCTCAACAAGCACAGATGGCTGTCATATATATCTGAACATAATTGCGTTATAGAACATGTTTCAGGTGCGGAGAACATTGTGGCTGACGCTCTCCCTAAGTCCGGGTGTTCATCCGGTACATCCACTTGTGATGAAATAATTGCTGAAGCTCAACAAACGGATGCCAATCTTCAGCATTTCTTTAAAACAACCACGTTTCCTTTGATAAGGTTAGAGATAAACAACAAATCTTTGGTTTGTGATGGGTCAACGTCAAAAAACAGGCGTTACATACCCCTAGTCTTACGTAAACAATTATTTCAATAATTACATGATCTCGCGCATCCTGGACCGAAGACCACGTCGCAATTAATTGCAGACCGGTTTGTGTGGCCGGGCATGAACAAACAAATTAGGATTTGGTCACAGTGTTGCCCGCGGTGCCAAGCAAGCAAGGTTGGCCGCAATACACGGAGTGCCGTTGGCACAATTCCGACGTCCGCGAGATTGGATACGGTCCATATTGATCTAGTAGGCCTCGGTCTCAGGGATACTCTTATCTGCTTACGGTTATCGACAGGTTTACAAAGTGGCCGGAAACAATTCCTCTTTGAGATATGTCCACTGCTACTGTCGTAACTGCGTTCATTAATGGTTGTGTAAGCCGTTTTGGCGCCCCGCGTATTTTGATTTCAGATAGAAGACCGCAGTTCGAGTCGGCGATTTGGCTGGAATTGATGCGACTGCTCGGAATAGAACGCAAACGTACTACGGCCTATCATCCATCGTGTAATGGTGCCGTTGAGCGTTTTCATCGGACGCTCAAATCCTCGTTGCGAGCACGGTGTGATTCTGCAAATTGGGTTTTGCATTTGCCATTGGTTCTATTAGGATTACGCTATGCAATCGGCAAAGAGGGGATTTCTCCGTCTCAGATGTTATACGGAAAGTCTTTGAATTTGCCAAGCGCATTTTTTTAAAAGAGCCGCCTAATTTTTTAAATTTTTCGCATAATTTTTAGACTCTTTGTTTGCGGGTATACGTAAATTTTCAGCACCGAGCCGCAAGCATAACATACCATATTATGTGCTCGGTGAGTTAGCAAAGGCGCGCTATGTTTGGCTCAAAGACGCAACACCGAGAAGCTCGATCGAACCTAGCTATGGGGGCCCACATAAAGTCCTTAGTCGAAATAAAAAAACTGCGACAATCGAGCAAAGAGTAATACCGAATCGGGTTTCAATAGATCGCGTGACGCCAGCATTGCTGGACATAAGTGACGGCGAAAATTTGACTTATAAATCGGATGTTATAGTTTCTAAAAATGGGATGAAAAGTTGCTTACGGAATGTAGTTAAAAATTACACTAAATTTGATTCAAAATGCCTTTTATATGGCAAGGTTGTTATGGCGAGTTTCGGTAATTTTCCACCATGGCCGGCTCGCGTTTGCAATCCGTCTGGTACCCCGTTAGAGGGAGTGAAACAAAAATATAATTCCATTGCTGTTCAATTTTGCAAACAAAACGATATGCTTTTGTCCCCATTTCGAGAATTTAAAATTTTACATTTTGTTTAAAAACTCGTAATAGCCGTCTGCGTTCAGCCTTTTGCGAGGCCAAAGAATTCATTGAGTCTGACAATTCAAATTATGAAGTTTGTGCTAGAAAAAGCAAACGTCGAACTGATGGTGAACGTCTTGTTTCCTTCTCTGAGCTTCCTAAAATGGTTAACGCAGTGGGGGTAAGATCAGTTTTTCGAAAGGGACCTTTGCACTCCGCTCTTGATAAGAGGGGTAGTGTAAGATACATTAATTTGCATAAAGACTAGTGGTTGATGGCGGACGGCTAAACATTACATATTTCTTGTTATGTTATGTTAGCTATTGTTCTTGCTTTACCGTTTATTAGTCATGATAATGTCCAACTCTGTTGTTCTCTTTCTCTTGTAATATGAATTGTTACGTTTCGGGTAATGTGATATTTTGTTACTGCGTTTCTTTTGTTATATTTCACCATATTTCTTAAGAAATAAAGGACATTGTATAACTGGGTGTCTGAACTGTGTTGGTCGTAACCCAATTACATTCAGCTACAATGTATACGTTGAAATTACTCATGCTCATTACCTTAAGCATAATTTGCTTTGTGAGTAATTTTCACATTGCCGTCCTGGCATGGGTAACAAAACCCTAAAAACAATGTAATACATGAACAAGTAACATACTAGTTATAACACATAATAAACGCTTTTGAAACCCAACGGCAAAAATTATATAAGGCTTATTATTAATGCTTTGACATGACAAGGCAAATATATGAGCAAAAATATTATGACCAGTAAAGTGAATAAGTATAAAAAATTTCAATTTTGATATTTTTTAAAAAAATTTTATTGTTTTTGGAAATTTTTTTGTAATTATTTAAATTTTTATAGAATTTTATAGTTGTATGATGAAAATAAATATAGAATACGTTATAAAGCACACAAGTAAGGCATCTGTAAACAAAAGTATTTTTATAATAAGTGTCAAGTAATATAAATACAAGTTTATTTTTATAACGCACAACAATAACCCTATACAACAACAATGTCGTTTACCCGGTAGCCGACGAGATAAGCCTCGTTTACACTGTCAGACGATTGGTATAATTTCAGTTCATAGCAGCTAGACGTGATAAACGCGATAAAGATAATTTGTGCAACCGTAAATATACATTGTCGATAAATAAGTAAATGTAAATGATCGAATTGTTGTTGAAACCAATGATGGAATAGTCACTGATTGAGCCAAATGTCATTACCATACCATTAGAATATCACATTCGCATCGTAATTGTTTCAAATACCCAACATTCGAGGCATATAGTACTATTTAGCGTTCGAATTAACCGATATCAAAACAATTGTTTAGCGTCCCTTGCGCACTCACCATTAATGTTCCGGCTAACAAACAAGGTCGAGGCGGGCGCGCGACGTTTGGAGAAAATACAAGTAATGAAATGTTCGCGAGGGACAATTAATGGGTTATTACTAATTCGAGTTAGGTTATTACTATCTATTACGGGCGCTATACAGCGAAATTGTGGCTAATGTGACGCATTGTTTTAATCGAGTTGGAATTGTCATAGACCGGATTCATTGTCATTAAAATGACTATTGACGCCCACCCGGGGCGCTAATAGTCATTTTAATCGAGTTTTGGCCGCGGCAACGAATCCGGCCAATCACATTCCAACGGCAAGTATGCTGGATTGCCCGGATAGCCACCGACTTGGGCGTATCGTCGCGTAGTATTATTTAGTTGTTCACACAAGAACGCATTTGAAAACTGTCGCTACGCGATTGACTAATCGTTGAGATTCCATTCGTTCCTGTGATAAATTACCTTGAGGTTGCTGTTCACGCAATTGATGCTCAAAATTGTCAACATCATCTCGTAATCGCTTATATTCAGCGTTCGGGAACACGGGATCACGAATGTACGATACCTGTGACGAAATACCCGTTCGTTGGTCAGTATACCGTCGCATATCGCGCTAAACAGCATCTTCCCATCGGCGACGGCTAAACATGATACACACAATTCGGGAAAAATTTCGTACTGCCATTCGACGCCGTCAAAGTGCTTCATAGAAGCACCCACGAACTCCGTAAACTAATCGACGCATAAAGCGGGTCGTACAGTTCCGGAGTCATGACGACGTTCCACTGCTTTTGAAATATGACGTTTCGTGCCTGTACTCCCCATTGGAAGAATAGAGCAACCAGCTCATGGCTTAGAACAATACGATTACGTTCACATATGTCGTTGAACTCTTTTCGTAAATCATCACGCAGATAGTGCAATAATTGGCACATCTGTTCAGGCATTGTCGCGTTATTCAATGTGTCGTAAAAAGTGAAATAATGATAAATAAGACGATGACCAAACCGACTGCTACGTGCACTGCGTAGATCACGTCCATCGAATAATACAGTCGCTAACTCAGACATGTTGACTCTTTCGGTAAGTGGTGCTTCGCTTTCAGTGTTTGGCCGTTCCATCGGCACATACCGCACTGGTGATTCCGATTCAGCGGTACTGGGCTTACGTCCGACAATTGGTCGAACTTCTTTCGTTGGTGTTACTGCAGATGCTTCTTCGAAAACCTCACCAATACTAGGTTTGGGCTGTGATTCCACACGGATTTGTGTCAAAGTCGTCAACTGCGTCGCCGCAGTTGGCGCTAAAGTCGAAGTTGTCGGTTGTTCCGACTGATAAATTGGTCGCTGTTGAAATGACTATCGCGCAACAATTAATTCTACTTGACGATATTGTCTGTCGCAGGATTCACGATCATCGTCGCTAGACAAACTCACGGTTCCTTCATCCGAATACCGTCGAGACGTGCGAGCACGATGACTAACAGTTCAAAAAGCCGTTTTCCAAGTTTTAGTTCCACGCGATTTCCGCTCAGGCGATTCGTTTTCACGCAATTGACGTTTTAACTCAGCCATTTGACCACGAATATGCTCAATTTCCATGCGTTGCGATTCCATCTGAGATCGATGATCCTCGTTAAGCCAATTGCAAATAATGCAACGCAGTATCGACACGATTGTTCAATTGCAGTTGTTGCATCGGCAACATTCCATCTAATTGAGCGGTTGTGGGAGGCATTAATCATTGCAACTGCGCACGCACTTGCTCAAGTTCCCGTCCACGCAAATTTCCTAACTGTAGTTCCACGTGCAGTGACGGGGAAATCTCCTGGCTACTCATTACCGGTGGGGCAGGCAGTTGTTCGACTACATCGTCCATGCATTGAATTCATTAATTGCACCTGGAGTACGGTCACGGTTATACTGCAATTCTGTTTCTTGAATTTCCTACACCGGCGTATGATCCAAATCAATAAAGTCCAGGTGCATATTCTGCACATGCTGTCGATTAATTTGTGCGGGCGTTGCCATGAATAACCGATCAGTACTGCGAAGCAAGTTACCTTCCAATTTAATAACGAACGCAGCATCGCCATTGTTTTGTTCCTTAATTTGGTACAAGCTGCTATGCACTTCAGTATTCCGGCGACATTTCCTTCGCCAAAAAACCGGCGCATTGCGATGCCTTCTCGGCAACACTCTCTTGATATCCACGACGATTTGTCACAGCATCGGGATTAACCAGTACTGTTAAACCACGCGCATCTGTTGTAAACGCTCGAAATATTCGTGGAAATTGCTCAGTCAAATGCCACAGACGATTTACATCATGGCGTCCCATCGGTGGTGGCCTACCTCGACGATGCGCAATGAAAAGCGCTCCGTCAATCAACATGACATCATGGGCGCTGTATCGAATGAATCGTCGATATTCCTCAAAGTTGAGCACGCAATCACCAGCACCTACTTGACGCATACGAATGCCACCTAATAGCGTCGTACCATATTGCGTGGGATCTTGACGAATATGCCCTGTGATTAGGTAGAAAAATTACCTTAAACAATACCAGCTGCCTACTGCTTCTTGTAAATCCATGTATTTTGCATAGGAGAATAGCTGTTGGTCTTTTAAGTAACGCACGTTCCAGAAACCCGAATCGTTTATCATGGCCCACCAAATTTTGAGCCGCTCGTCCGACGCTATACACGCGCACAAAGCCGTCGGCATATCAGATCCGAGTGCCATCAAATCGAAAATGAGGACCACTCCTTCAATGATCGCTACCTGCAAAGTCGCAGCTGCTGTGCGACGCCAAGCTAACCATTCCGGATCTACCCAATACCGAGCGTTACGGGGTAACCAACGCCAACAAACATCGAATGGGTCTTTCTCACGCGTTCAGCGATACTTCTCCAATGCTTCTCGAAATTCACACTGTTGGTTATAACTAATGTTTACACCTTCCATATCACATGCAATCAAATTTGTAGCTGAACGTTCGATAATTCCAATCGCTGCTTCGATTTGGTCTCGCGAATCTACTACTACTACGCTCGCTCTGTGCATCCATTCACGGCCAACCATTTCTAAACCACTGGTCCACGCATATAAATTCCATATTGGATGATTGCGATCTCGCCAAGGTGGACCTTGCTGACCTTCTAGCAATGCCAACTGTTGATCTCTTCCGTCAATTGGACCATCGTGGATAATATCGTCCTGTTCTGATTCCCAATCGGACAACCAATCAGATCCTTCGGTCGACCCATCACTCTGGGAATAGCTCGCTAAACTCGCCATTTCAACGTTTGTTCTTACCAAACACACAGTTCTGATGCTAAATTAGTGGTTAAATATCGCAAAAATAGCGTTGAATGTCGTAATTATCGACCGATAAATAGTTTATTATCTAACCGTTGGTACAATAGTTAATTGTTACTCGAAAATTATTACTAGATTACTTATTAAATTGTTACTAGAAATTACTCAAAATAGGCAATCTTACGATAAACCGTCGTAATTGCCAATTCGCGCACGATTACCATGCATCTAAAATGAAATGATTGCTTATAAACATCTACCGAGCACACCCAGCGTGATCCATCACTCAATTATACGGGCGAACCGAATTCCCAGGTCGGTAGTTTCAAACGTAAGGTTCGTTAACGCTTTTGATATCGGCAAGCACTGGCTAACAACCAGATAACGAGAGCATTGCTTTAGCGCTACTGAAGACTATACCACACGCGCCTTCCAGCTTTGGCACTGGCATGTTTCATTCAACAGCGAGAAATAGAAAGATAGAATGATAAGTACGCATAATTAATGCGGCGTTCACGTTATAATGTCCCCAACGTTTCGAACCTATGTACACGACACAGTGTCAGACACACTGTTGACAACAGGGTGTCTTAGACACCCCATGTTTTTAATAAATATTTTCAACGGTAGCTAGTTACGCGTATTACCATTTCTCGACAGTGTCAGGCACACCGTGTCTTTTGGCAGTTTTACTGACAGTGTTCAGAATTATTTGAGCAGTGTTGATATGGGCTTGATATAAATATCGAGAATTTAGAAAAAACTACACAGGACAGTTGACTACTAACCGCATTAGCTACAGACGGTGTCCGTTATAGTTAATTCGCGCCAAATTGGTAGCTAAGGGTGTGTACGACACTGTCAAGAAAAAATGTAGTAGCTAGGGGTGTGTCCTACACCCTCGGCAATTTATTTACAGTATGGGTATCACCCTGACTGTCTATACGGTAGGGTCGCGACTACAGGGGGTCAAAACTTCCAAACAGCGGGGACATTATAACGTGAACGCCGCATAAATATCATTTACCGTTCATGTACATAATCGCTGTACACATGCCGGACAATACCATAATAACGTTTCCGGCTCCTTCTCCAATTCCACGCATCGAAAATGATACATTCGAGGCAGTAGTCGCATTCGATCCAATTAACGTCATCCTCACCTGTTCGAAGGTCCTCCTCGTTGCCTTGGCCACACTCACCACAGAACCAATCAATTTATTCGCTGTCAATTTCGGTCGCGCGTAAGCGTTGCTCATACTCCAAATAATCACGCGGCTCACCACCAAAGTGTTTAAAGACACTTTTATTGTAAGTCTTACTTTTGCGTCGCGCATCACCTAAACGTATTACCTCCAAATTAGGACCTTGTATTTTGACTACCCCATATAGTCGCTCGAAATTTAGATGGAATTTATTGGTGATCCTACGAGAATCATTCTTCTCCGGCTTTCGCATTAGCACCACATCACCTGGCAAAAAGTCACGAATGCGTGCTCTTCGATCAAAATATCCCTTGTAGGCGTCCTGGGCCAAACGTACGGACTTATTGGCTTTTTTCCAAGTCCTAGTCAACATATCCAACAGTTTTTGTAAGTGTTGGTCAGTACTTCGACCTTCCGCTGTGGATAACAACGGGTTTTCTCCAGGTAAATCGGGGTCATTACCATGCATCAGGAAAACGGGGTTTGACCCGTTGACACTTGTACCGTAGTTCGGTACGCAAAAAGTGCGCCTTCGACATAAGTGTCCCGATTATCAGGCTCAAATTCAGTAAGTGGCTTTATCATAGCCATTAACGTTGGTTCCAGCGTTCAATCAAACCATTACACTGATGATGGTACGGTGTTGCAAACACCGATCGGCTTCCTATCTTGGCTGCCTCTGACGTAAATAATTCAGACGTGAATGCTGGTCCTTGGTCAGACAAAATGACACGCGGTACTGCGTGTCGGGGTACTGTCTTGTTCTGCAATAAATCAACAACAGTCACGACCGTTTGGTTTGACGTTGCGAAAGCCTCTGGCCACTTTGTAAAATAATCAATAAAGTTGACTATCTACTTGTTTCCAGAACGCGTAACAGGTAACGGACATACCACGTCTACGCCTACCATATGAAATGGTGCCATCGCGGGTATGGGTTGTAAAGCTCCACGTCGATTCGGAACAGTTTTAAATCGAGAAAATGGGACACATCCGTTAATATACGCTTCAATGTCTTTCTTTATTGTGACCCAATAAAATTTTCGTTCTAGCTTAGCTAAAGCTTGATTGTATCCTACCTGACCTGCATATCGAGTCGTGTGAGCCTGTTCCAGCACAACTACTCGAACTTCCTTTGGTAGTACCAAACGAAATTCGCACGCTTCTGCGCGAACAGGTCTACGTTTTCGGCTTACGTAGTACAAAATATCATGCGGACATGGAACCTATCTTCCTGCAACAGGAGCTGCCTTTGCAGACCTTCACTTAACTCAGGATCTAGTTCTTGGTCCTCAAAAAACGAGCCATTCCTCGTGTAAACGGATCCACCGATTGTGCGCGTCGAAATTCCCATGGCGGTTCAATAGCAAAATAGTCATTTACGTCGCGTTCCACTACGGAACAGGCAGAATATCCCTGAATTCCACTTGTACCTGGTTGTGGATCGTTAATTTCGTTTTCCTCATCACTTGATGAATTAGAATTCCGCGTGACTACACCTACGATCTTCAAAAGATTTACTTCCCGCTTTACTACTGCTTCATTAGCATTCACCTTATCCTGCTTCAGGTCTACTTCGGAATTGTCTCCCGCTTCAGTACTTGGTCTAGAATTCAAAATTGGCGGAAGGGACCTCGCGTCAGCGTTAAGGTGTTGTCTACCTGGTTTGTACACCACTTCATAGTCGAATTCTTGAATTCTCGTTACAAAACGCAATAAATGCGGTGTTACTAAAATCGATGGAGAGCGTTTTCATCAAAATTTGAACTAAGGGAGCATGACCGATCACAATCGTGGTAAAGCTACCCAACAAATTTTGTCGAAACTGCACCATAGCTCGTACCACGGCCAAACATTCTTTCTCAGTTATACGCTATATCGTGTTTCAGCATCGTGAAATTTTCGACGTCCGTAATGAATTACGCGTTCGTTTCCATCATCACCGCCTTGCGTCAAAATAAAACCAACACCCTCATTACTGGCATCAGTGTACAACCGAAACGGTTTCACCGGGTTCGGATATGCTAAGATAGGCGCTGTCGTTAAAGCTACTTTTAGCTTATCAAAAGCAACTTGACATTGTTCCGTCCAACGTGATTCTATCGAATTAAATTTACTTGGTCCTTTGTTAGCTCATGCAATCGAGCAGCAATAAGGCTATACCCTTCGATGAATTGCCGATAATAACCTGTTAAACCCAAAAATGAACGTACTTCCGTGACGTTCTGCGGCCTTTCATACTCCAATATCTTTTGGACTTTCGTTGGGTCTGGGGCAATTCCACTTTCCGACATTACATAGCTTAAGAATAGTACTGCGCGCCTTACGAAATCTCACTTTTTGTCTTTGTTCGATAATCCCGCATCCCGAAGACGACTAAACACTCGTTGGATATCCTACAGATGGTCTTCAAAGGTGGGTGAAAACACATTGACATCGTCATTGTAACTCAGGCAAAATTCCAAAAGGTACCCCGACAGAACGATTTGCATCATTCTTTGAAACGTCGCGGGCGTGTTAGTTAAACCAAGGGGCATTGCCTTGAATTCGAATAAACCTTCATGACAAATGAAGGCAGTCTTTTCGACATCCTCAGGTTTTATTTCTACCTGCCAATATCGAGACTTTAGGTCCTATGTAGTAAAATACTTTGCACCTTGAAGGGCATTCAATGTATCGTCAATTCGTGGCAAAGGAAAACTGCCCTCTTTGGTCACATCATTTAGCATGCGATAATCAATACAAAATCGCATGTCACCAGTCTTTTTCCTGACCAAGACAACAGGGGATACCCAAGGACTCATCGATTGTTGAATCACGTCGTCGTTCAACATAGACTGTACTTGTCGAGAAATTTACTCGCGATGCACATAAGGTGCACGTCGCATTCGTTACTGTATAGGTTTAGTATCACCAGTCTCGATAGGGTGTCGCAGAATATTTGTTCAACTCAAGGGCATCGTCGAATTTCCAAAAACGTCACTATTTCGTTCCAACAATTTGTGCCAAAAGACGAACTTCGGTCTTGGTGGCGACCGCTTCTTCTAAAGATACCCCTTCTGGTAATTCGGGTTCTTTATCGTGGGTTATTTCCGTTGCTAATTCTCCATAAAAATGCTTAGCTTCTTTCGCGCAAATTTGAGTCTTTTATTGGTAACCAGCTACGAATAGTCGATATTGCTCATCGCTGGTTTTTCGGTGGACGTAACACTGTAGCTGTTGACAATGTCCCCAATTTCAGTAACGTGTGACTTAACGTCATCCGCTCTCGACTTATACGCTTTCGGTTCCAGGTTGGTAACAGGCACCCAAACCATATTTTCCTGGACTTCTACAACGGTGTTCGGGCACATGATTGGGCGTGCAAACAGAGTGTTCGCGTCGGAGTCCACCATCACACTATGTCCATTATGATCGATAGTATTGATGCTGCATGGCACCAACTTTATACACTCTGGTGGGATTTCCACATCCACGGACACACGACATAGGTGGAAGGGTCCTACAGGCCCTTCCGTCAGTTTCTCAGATGACAACAAATCTTTCGGGTCAGCCTCCTTAGTCATTCCTTCCACGTTGGACCAGAGACCATGAACGCACAGGTTGATCACCAAATGCTTTGTAAATAATACCAAAGATATAACACCAGTCATACTCCAGTACTCTCGTTGAACCTTTAACGAGTTGCTACAAATACATACATAAGAAAGTACGCAATACGGCATAAGCGTCGAAACTGTAGTACCGTGGAAGCATTCTTCGAACTCCTGAGCTATAAAACCATCACGTTCACGCACTTTGGGATAACACCGATTTGTTAATATATTACTCTAGAAACTACGCGGGGCTTACTAGGCATTTCTAACTACTCTCGTTACAAACCATGGTAACGGCTTTACACAACGCGAACGGGCGCGAAAATTATAATCGGCTTCAGAAACGAAGAAGGAAGGAAAAATCGACCGGCGACGTAGACAACTTGCAACAGTGACGCCATTTACTAGCTAACTGGTTTTTTACTAACACCATAAAATCCCCATAAAACCACAATAAAGCACTAATAATTACAAATTATCTCAACGACGCACTCCCTACCAACTCTACTACCACTACCACTAAACTATATGAAAAACAACACCTATTCATCACATGATAATTAAGACCACCAGAACTTTCTAGAAGAAAATAAATTTATTTATTAATATTAATAATAATAATATTAGTAAGTTTAAAATAATTTAAAAATAATTGGGGTTGGGGAGGGGTGGTAGTATGGGGATATAAGGGGAATTAAAGGGTAAATTTTAGTACGTTGAAAGGCTGGGACAGGGGAATTTGTATTGGAAATCTGGTAAAGGTGGGTTAAGTTTTAGCGGAATGGTAGAGGTTTTAAAAATGTAAAAATAGGAGAAAAAGTTGAAATATTGGAAAATATAAATTTAGAAGAAATAAAAAGAGAAGAAAGGGCGGAGTAGATATAATGTGAATTTGGATAAGGAGTAAAGGATATTAAAATTTGGGATGGGTTGGTAAAGTTTTGGGGAAAGAGGAGATATTTGAAAAATGAAAAAAGTGGGGAAAAAGTGAAGATTTAGAAAAATGAAATTTTATAGAAAAATAGAAAAAAACGGAGTGTGTAGGTTAAATATGGGGTTAGGTTAGTAGAGGAAAAAAGGATATAAAAAAGATGGCAGTTATTGGTGGGGTATTGAGGAAATTAGGGGTATTAGAAAAAATGAGGAAAAAGGTGGAAATGGTGATTTTGGGAAAGGAGAGATTTATGGGAAGAAGTACAAGGGGAAAGGGAGTTTTATATATATTAGTAGATGGGGTGAGGGGAAGACGACGTTGAATTTTGGAGGGTATTGGTTGAGTATTGGGAGAGAGAAGGTAGTTTGAATTTTAGTTGAAAAATGTGAAACTTGAGAAAAATGGATTTTGTGTAGAATTTTGGTTTTGGGTAAAAGAAAAATGTGGATGAGGTATATATTTTAGGAAATAGGGTAGAGAGAATGAAAAAATGGGTTTTGGGTGATTTGGAGATATTTAATTTAGGTTGGGGAAGAGTAGGGATATTTAAAGGAAGTTTATAGATATGTAATTATAAGTAATATAGTCATTGATTTTATTTAAGTAAAGAAAATACATAGCTAGTTTTATAGTATATAACATATACATAGATATGTTCGTTATATTACGCAATATATACCACGCCCAGGACGACAGGGAATATCAGGACGGCGTGGGGGCGGCCTTTATTAAAAAGAAAAAGGAAAATGGTGGTGAAAAGGCACCAGCCCCAACAATGGCGGCAGTGTAGAGTCTGTGTTCAAGCTTTGTCGAGAGTATTAGCGAAGTGTACCGACAGTTTTTTTTAAATATTTTCCGCTTATTCTATGGTGATTTGGACTGCGTTATACGCAATGAATTGCGTATTGTGGGAAACCCGGCTATTTACTGGTTTTGTGAAGAGTATTGAAGAAGAGAGCTACTTGGCGATCTGAATTAATTCCTAGCGTTTGAAGCTTTTGGCGAAGTACAAATACTACACAAATAGGTTATCTAAAAATATTAAGCTAACTTTAGTAATATTATTTCTCTGAAAAACTTAGGAACCAAAGTGGTTATAACCTTGCTAGGGCGATAGAATAGTTGTCCTAAGTTAGTAATACGTTGAAAATTTCGGAAATCGAGTCGATTGAGCAAGTAAGTCCAGGGCGAGAGTGTAGGTGGTTCTCGTTCAATTAGTAGTGCTACATGTGAAGTCTGGCAGCCAGCTGGCGTCGGCGGAGCAAGTAGTACTATTCTTGAGAAGACTGGGCGAGTAAGGGGAGAGGAATCGATTAGCCAGTCGAGTCGCCGTTAGATCCCACTTACTACTCTTAGTCAGCCAGCCGGGGGCTACGGGTTTCTCCATACAAGCAGTCAGCCGGTGCTCGTGTTTAGTAAGAAACCTCAACTGCACAGTAGTCGACCGCTACCGTACAGTTTTTTGACGCAGTTCGGCTGCCAGCCGGGGTCGGCTTGTTTAACACAACGGGCACTATTAGCGTAAATATAAGGCTTAAGTTAAGGTAAACAAATACTCGCAGGGTACGTCAGTAGCCGGGGGCGTATTATGTCAACTCACAATTAATTAAACCAGAGAGTGATGAATTATTTAAAAAACTAAACAAACTAAAATGCACCTACATTTTATATCTTAAGCTCGATACATCTACTAGATTTGCTGAACCATGCACGCCAACATCATTCACAATGAAACCGCTCCTTAAATTTTTGATGAAACCGACCATAATCAAAAGAATGTTACTAATTAACTCCAGTTTAGTCAAGTATTCAATAGTACTATCATAATTCGCCATTATTAAACATCAACAAATTTTACATTTAACTCTTCAGTTTCATGTTGTACGATATCATCTAGTGCAATAATATTTTATTTATTATTTTTTGGTCTGCCATGGGTAGCCATATTTCAGATATAATATCTGAAATAATACGAAATCTAACGCTTAGGCTGAGAATAAGCCTAAGCGTGAGACTAAGCCTAAGCTGTTCTACTACATACTACGCTCCAATGCATCAAACATCTAAATAAATTTCAAAATATCCATTTTTCGCTTGCATTTCCAATTTCCGACATCTTATCTTGATACCCGGGCTAATCATGAGACCGATTGAGATATTTCATTTACTGTTAGATAGGCGATTGCGCTTTCTATAACATATCAAAATTTGAGCCAAATCGGCCCACCCATTCAAAAGTTATGGTCAAAAATGTGAAAAAACCAAAATCCATTTTTATAAATTTTTATACCCCTGAATTTAGGGCCCATACTGAAGCCTCTTAAGTAGATAGAGCCCTGAAATCTTTTCCATTGGAAAGAGGAGAAGCCGGCCTATCCTGAAAGAAGGTAGTCTATATTAAAAGAATGTTTTGGAAAAAAATGCCAAAAAATCCTGTATACCCCACAAAACCCCAGAGTAAAGAACCATAATTTAGCATCATCAGAAGGCTATCACTGAAAGGGGGGGGGTCAAAGAGTCCTCTTTTGGGTGTGAGAGATGATTGGGGATCCAGAGATTATAGAAAAGATGAAACCCTTCCCTGATTTCCCTTCTGCTTCAGGAGGGCCGATTTTTTCTAAGTTATATAAATAGGGTTAATCAGAGTTATTTAATTCTTAAATATGTGTTGGGCAGGGAACATTGAAAAGCGTGAAGAAACTAATATATAATGTTTACTTATCGGGTAATATCTCGGTTTTTGGGCCCACAGATCAAAAATACTATCCGCTACTGAACTAATCTACGTCAAACTGAATGTGCCGCATCAAACTTATGCTTCTAAAGCATGGACTGCAGACTAGAACATTTCGGTATATCTCCAGTCGCCTCCCTTTTCTATATATATGTTATTCCATAGGAAACTTGAAATTATTGGTTTATACGGTTCTAAAAGAAAGTATATATACTACAATTTTATGATCAGTGGTCAGAGACATTTTTCAGGCTAACGTTGGGCAATCAGTGCCCGTCAGTTAGAATTTTCTGATCAGAATGTTATAAATGAGACCAACTGTGATACTGCTCGCACAGTCTCAGTAAATGTTGTTCATAACCAAAAATCTCTTTCTAGCTGTGTCGCAGAGATGTTACTTTACTCCAATATAGACTGATTTACAGTTTACAAGTGCTTGACGCAACTTATCTTAGCCTACTTACACCTAAGTATTTGTAAACAATCCATACTCTGTTATACATATTAGACTGGACCGGTTCAATTCTAACATGCACCACGGATTTATGAATGGGTAAAACAGCTGATACAACCATCGACCAGGCTTTATTTTTTCAACAAAGTCCCGCACGGTCAAAGTGAAACATTCTCACTCAAATTATGAATCCTATTTACGTTTCAATGGGAAAGGTTGTTGAGATAATGTTTTCCTTTGTTTGGTTGTATTGAAACCTGGTCATTGTATACAACTTATGTTGGAACGACTGATGAAGCAAAAGATACGGAAAATTTTTAAACCCGAATTACGGATCCGCTATGATTTTAGCCGGAATTTCGGTTACTCCCTAGTGTCGGGATAACATATATCTAAACATGATGTAAGTTGGAACTGTCTTACAAATCAGTCGCAATGGAATTGGTATACGATTAGACAAGAAATTTTATGTATTTTGGCTCAAATTAAAATTTTTGACTTAATAGTCGTAGACCAAAAAATTCTCTACGTTGTATCTCTAGTAGCTTATATTGTAAGTTTTGTATTCTTGCATAACTTTATGTGTTTCATTTTCTCTTGGATATATAATTTTTATATCGGTTGTGTGTAATTTCAGAAGTAACTTTCTGTTTTGTAGCCCATGGGGCGGAATGCGCTGCCGTCTTTCTCATTTTATTTATTTATTCTTATTTGCGTGGATATTTTTGTTCTTCACATTTTTCTTAAAAGCCAAGAACTTGCCTGTCGAACAACAACAATTAAGCTCTGGCAATTTATTGGGCCTCGGTAGTGGTCGTGATAGTCGTGATGCCGTAAGTTTTGTTATTCCATTCTTTATCAAGATTTGAAACCAAACCGTCTGATTGTGTGATTAAAAGGTAGCAATTGAATTACTTTAAGTAGTGGTCAACTGTGCGAAAACTTTTTTCTGCATGTGTCTTGGGCAACTCAGTACTCTATTATCGGATTGTCGCCAATTCTTTATTTTGCGTGGCTCATTATGAACCCAATCTTATGTGGTTGCGACGCTTCAATGATTTGCTGCCCAAATTTTCATAGAACTGACGTGAGTCGGAAAGTTTGTGATTTTGACCATATAATGGCCAGCGACACTTTCAGTTATGTTTAAGTTTTCTCGGAGGCGTCGAACTAAAATTTATTGAAAGCTACCACTTTGCCATATCACAGTATTTGGCAAAACAGCCGTTTTGGAGCTATTAACTTAAGTTCAAAAATACACCACGAACCATAAGAGAAATTTTCATGATTTGGAATAAGTGAATTTCATGTTAATTTAGCATGAGCAATATGCTTATTTGTGGGCCCACTTAAGGTGGATACACCCGGGGTGTTCTTTTGTCGAGTCAGTTCACTGTCATAACAGCGATGAACGCGAACTAATCAGGATTTTCCCTTATGGACGCGTAAACAATTTGTAATACATCAATGCGTAGGCGCTGTGTTCTGGTTACTACTTTACGATTTGGCGTTTAACATGTCATTTTGGTGACAGCTTACAAGTTAAAACGCGATTACCAATCGCATTTTTCGCGTATGCTGTAATACGCAAATGGACCACGAACATTTCTGTCTGATTTAGAGTGTCATTTGATGAACGTGGACAAACGTGCGAAATAGATAAATGTGCGCGTACGGAAATTCCATTCGTACATCGCAGACCCCATGTTCGCGTTCAAAAAATAAGAACACCTGTGGCAAAAGTAAGGACGCGAATTTGTGCGCGCATCAATTCGTGATTTTGGCAAAATAACAACCTTGGTGTACGCACCTAAAGTGGATAATACATTGTATCATCATTTAGACATCTAAACACGTTGGTTTTAGTGTTCTAATGAGACGGTGAAAGTGCAAAATGCTAAATTCGCGCAAGTAAAATTATCGTCAAATTTTGACATTTTTCAATGTATTTCTACGTATCTCACTGAAATTAATTCAGAATTACTGAATATTATAAAGAATTATAATTTGTGTGGGATTTATCAAAAAAGGCAGGTACTAAATGCTTACGACGTCAAAAACGAATATTTTAATACTTTTTCGTGAAGTTAATGTTGAATATTCATAAGCGGCGTAGTTGGAGAACGCGTAACGTTCAAAAATCTCTGTCGAATACATGGTCCAGCAGTGCCATTTTTTCAACTGTTTGGTACATATAAAATTTTGTGTCTGATAGCAATCTGAAGTTTAACCTGTTCCTTCACTAGACAACCGCGCGGTCAACCATCCGTCTCGAGTCATGAACTATTCAGCTTCTCAACCTGCTTAACAACTACAAATATACATTGCTATATTAAGCAAACAGAACATCCTAGATTTAAAAAATTTCGGTAACTGCATTTTGGATTTAGCTGTAGACAATCATTGGCTATTTTAACTTAATGATACATATTCTTTCGGTTTGTGTTAACATATATCGAGTGCGTTGCGTCAAGTGTACCGCCTTCAGCTTTTCTTGTTGGGATGAATTTCACAGATCGATTTTTGCAGATTGTTAGCTTTGTTTAAAATACACTGAGACTGGCAAATCGACTGCAGTTATGACTTCTGGAGTATCGGTATCATACAAAGATATATATCACGTTTCGAAATATTTTTCGGCTGCACTGGCTTCCCAAATTCAGTAGCAAATAGAGCGGTAACGACGCTGCAGTAATTTGTGTTGGTTGATACTTGCGCCGACGTGGTAATAGATGCAAACCAAATATTGCGCTTTTCTTCAGCATCATTCGGGTAGCGTTATACTCTCTGCTGAAGAATCGTTTTTGCTTGGTTACAAATTGAATACCGAAAACGCTGCACCACCCCGTCCCCCGCACTGGTCGGCTGGTGCCCTGGAACGACGAGCCAACTACCCCTTGAACACTGGTTACACCACGCCCCTGGAACCTCAGATCTCGTGCATGTATGTATCATTTGTTCCATTTCGACAGTCATTTTGTTTTACCAGAGTAACTATTTTGGCATCTATTTTTCCAGTGACACGGTCAGTCCTCGCTTCGATTAAACGCGTGTATGATCTTACAGAGATCTTTGCGAATTGTGTATGCTAAGAATCGGTTCCGTATTTATTTAGTGGGATACCAAAACTATTTCAGTCTGGGAGGTATAGAGTTTCCCAATACCTAAAGCTCTTCGCTCTGTATATCTTCACATGTATAAATTCTCTCTAAATTTGCATTAAGGGATGTTTATCTGCAACTCTTATGCGAACCTAGCGTCCGACAAAAATTTTCATCGTTATAGTTTGGCTGACGCAACTGTCTTCAGTGGAAAAATAATGCTGGCTTCTCCGCGGACCCTCGCGGACCGGGTGCACATCAGTCGGGAGGCGCTCGATTCAAAAGACATAAGCAGGTTGTATCCCCGGGCTCCCCGGCTTCTAGAAGCCAGTAATGCCGCAAAAGCTTGCCGTCGTGATTGCGATAATAGCCTCTGTAGGATTTTGTACATTGCTAAATTTTTGAGGTTCTGCCTACTCTTATGACAATCAGCCATATGAAACGAGCGAATTATTTAAATAGGTATTTTGGAAATTCAGCCGTCATTGAAGACTTCCGTGATTCTATTAGTCGTATCATGTGTAACCTCATAAGTGATACAAGCTATAAAAAATTCCTTAACGTTAATTCAACAAAGGAACTTCTGGAACGATTGTAAACTATATTTAGATTTATTTGTAAAAATCAAATTGAAAACATATTTGTTCAATTTTATAAGTTTGTTTTAAACTGAAAAATACATTTCTGCTATAGCAATATCCTTCGTTACTTCAATCATTAAAATGTCGAATACAAGCAAAACGCTCAAAAAACAAGAAATGGCGACTTTTTTGCCAAAAATGGCTCAAGTTGACCGGTTTTTTGACCACGTCTCCAAGCAGAGGCAAGATATTGTATATCTGTCAAGTTTCGACACTATTATTGCCTCTTGACACGTCCTTTGGTGCCAAATTGAAAACTATCCTGTAATATTGTTGACACGTTAGTGTTTGGCAGCGAAAAAATAGAAAAAAACGACATCTAATGCCTAATTTCTGAAATCTCCAGTTTTTCGATATCTCAGGAAACGGTGGCCGGATACAATCTTGTTTAGTACTGTTCGACGCTTTTTCACGAGACTTATCGATTGATACTAAAATGGCCCATATATCCCTCCATGTTTGGCAGCTAGGAAAAAATCCTATTTCTGAGGCTTCATTAGACTATATATCATATGGTGTCTTCGCAGGAAGCCTTGTCGAACCAAGAGCTCCTGGCTTCTGTCTGAGCAGCCACAATACCTTTTTGGGGTGTCTCATTAACAGTGCTAAAATTATCAAAATCTACAGTCACTGTATTAGTTGGATCATTGTCCTTCAAGTCGTTTTTGGTTGAATTATCTGTGTATGCTAGTCTATGCTACATACCATCAGTGTTCTGGTTGCGAACCAGGTCCGAAAATTGATGATTAACGTTCTTTAAACAACGAAAGAGAAGGTGTATTTGCGAGCATCTAGTACCAAAAATTGGAAGTGTGATGCCATAAAACCATGACATAAAGGTCAGTAACATAGTTTATTGAAACGGTGTATTTATTTTAATCGAAGTACTTTACTGTAGATTTTTATTTATAATATATATACCTTAGTTATGTATATTTTTAGAATGGAATACTAAACACCGACCTTGATTCTAGTCACTCAAAACCGGTACAAAGTCTGCACGGTCACGTTGAAACGCGAAAAAGGTGTTTATGTTCTGTTTTAAATTTCGCTGAAGAGCCTACTGTTTTTATGTTTATTTGTTATGCCGACTAGGATTAGCTATTGTTACATACCGTTATTAAACCTCTAAGTCCTAAATATTGGTTTTCTTCAGGAAGGAACTTACTTTTGCCAGTGGTGAGAAATAAGTTTTAAGCTTCTTGTCCTAAAACTGTTCATTTTAGAGCAGTGATTTATTTTACATAAACCAGTATCTGTTTCCACTAATTGAATAAGCAAATACAGTACAGTGGTTATATTGACTTATCTAATAATGCCGTTTGTTCAATAAGTTTTGTCAAGAGTCGATGATGATCGACTCAACTAAATAATGTGACACTCTTCAGATTTACCATATTAACAGCCGCGATCGTAGTTTTTTTTTCATCTGCCTGGTTTATGATCCACCACGTGAATCATAAACATGGCTACCCCATCCGTGTTTTTGATCTACCAAATCTAGACAGCTACAGGTTCGTGGAACACAGACTTATACCCCACCCGTGCTCTTAGGCGATTATTTCACACACGCCCCAGGCTCTTGTGCACACTATCTGACACCCCAGGTTTCTGGGTGGTCAAACGTTTTGGAACATTGTACAAAAATGATCGATCGATACCCAGGAAGCTGGAAGGGATTTGAAATAGTGGCTTATGAACCTGGGGGTCTGAATTTAGTGGTCCAAGAGCAAAGGAGAGATGTGAATTTAGTGGTCCAGGAACATGGGTGGGGTATAAACCGGTGATCCAAGAACCGGTCATAAACATGGAGGAAGGATTAAAACAATCGTGACATTCCACGTTCCTTAATATGGAAACATGGAGAGTGTCACATTGATCAGTAGGGTCGATTATCATC
This sequence comes from Trileptium ribeirensis, assembly GCA_030248225.1. Lineage (NCBI taxonomy): Eukaryota > Metazoa > Nematoda > Enoplea > Enoplida > Thoracostomopsidae > Trileptium > Trileptium ribeirensis. The sequence goes on from JASANE010021685.1 coordinate 52,353, forward strand.
GAATCGTGGTATTTACTGAAACGGAAAATTAATCCTCAGCAGTTAGAAAACTTGTTATATTTGTAAATCTGGGTATGCAAAACAGTTATACTATTGTGATCATTGTATTATTTCCTTCTGTAATGCTTTGAGCTTCTCACCTTTGTATCTGTGTTTTATGTTGCACCACACCGGTTTAGGATATCCCGGTCAAAGGAAAACGCATATACCAAGAGGCGATGATGGTCAACCTTCTAAAGAGTGTGATACTACAGCTTTTCGTTGTTTCCGTCCGCGATCTGTCGCGGTCGTTTTCGCACTTACTTCCACCAGGTTTATGCCTCACTCGGCGAGTAACAAACATGACCTACCCACACCAGGATCCTGGACCACTACATCTTTGTCGTTAGAACATTTTGCAAAAATTCTCCACCCCCACGAAATTGGGTGTCTGAAGTTAATGGTCTTCAGACATGTGTTCCCGACAAGGTTGTCTCGAGGACACATGATATCATCATTGGCCAAGTAGTTGATAGACCGCAATGCAAGGTCCATCACCCCCAGAGGTCTAGCTGGCAGGAATGGTTTGATCGCACCGTCGACAGAAATAGCAGAGTTTGCTACACGGACGGCTCCTTGATAGGAGAAGGGGATGACATTGTCGGCTGTGGCGCAACCGCGATGGGTGGATACCGGGAGTTATTACCACCTCTTCGGAGGCTATGCACTGTTTTCCAGGCAGAAATGTTTGCCATTATAATGTGCATAACACAAATTCGACAGATGAAGACTAAAGGGAAACAGGTGTGGATATTCTCTGATAGCATGGTTGCGATCCAAGCAGTAGACAGCTGTTACGTTAAATCTAAGGTAGTTGATGAGTGTAAAAGCCGCATCGATGACTTAGCCAGGCTGGGCATTGTAAACGTTGCCTGGATGCCGGGCCATAGCGGTATAGAAAGTAATGAAAGAGAAGATAGGTTGGCGAGGAAGGGGTCCAGGTCTGTCTATGGCGGGTCAGTGCCTGTGTTACCACTTTCTAGTTGCCATACTAAGAGATATATCAAAGATACAACTCAGGACAGAATGGAGGCACGGTGGGCTGAGCTTAGCTCTTGTAGAGCCACTCGGTCCATCTTTCCAAAAGTTAGTAACAAGTGGTCGAGAAATCTTGTCAGAATGACAAAATTCAAGCTTAGATTATGCGTTTAAGCGATTACAGGACACAGTTTTCTAAATGATCACTGTGGTAAGACGGGATTAACAGCAGATGAAAAATGCAAGACATGGGACACAAGACTCCAGAAACGATGGAACACTACATCTACGTTTCCAGGACGTGGAATTGAATTATTCGGAATATATATGGGGCGGAAGTTACTAGCTGCGAAGAAGTCAGAGCAGGAAGTATTTTTAAGCTGCTCCACTTTCTACTACAAACGGGAGGGAAACTTAGCTAAAGTACCTATTGAGTAAGACGCTCATTAGTTTTCAGGCAGTGTAAAGGGAAGGCCACTCTTGTTGCCTAACACAATGCTTTACATTATTACCTGTTTTCCATTTTGCTTTCTAATGGTCATGAATACGGTGGGAGTATTGAATAATGGTTCATGAACCTGGTTGAGGTATGAATTTAGTTGTTCAGGAACCTGGTTGCGATAGTGATTTGGTGGTTCAAGACTGGTGGAGTAAGGACGGAAACGACAGCGACGTACCGTTTTTTAATATGAAAACCTGGAGAGTGTCACATTGTTCAGAAGAGCCGATTATCATCCAATCGTGGTATTGTCAAGTGCTGAATAGATTAATCTGTTTCAAATTTACTGAAACTGAAAATTAATCAGCAACAGTTAGAACTTGTTATCGTATTTGTAAATCTAGGTATGCAAAACAGTTATATATTATTGCGATCATTGTATTATTTTTTATTGTAATACTTTGAGGTACTAACGTCTCTCTGTAGATACATAATACCTCTAATAATTGGATATTAATATTGGCAAGGAATTTGCCTAAACTTTTTTGTTTCATTCGCGTCAGCATAACTTATCGCCTAATCATAGATTTTCTTGATTCTTTAATTTTATTGTGGATATTTATATTCTCGATAATATTTATGTTTAATTGTGCATTTCGGTTTGTGTTTCCGTTATTCACTGAGTTTTTTAGCAAACACTTGGTTTACACTCTGTTTTTAACGTACTGTGTCTTGTTTTGATTTAAAAAATTTCTCGGCCGGCGTTGACCATTCAATAACCTTATCGCGGAATCGACAATACCACTACACAACATTTCTGGTCAACGCAGTCGTTTTGTGCTATGAGCTAAAGTTCAAAATATAACGAAAAGTAACATTTACAAATTTCAGCTAAGGCATTTTCTATTTAAATTTTGACTTCATTATTTTAAACCCGCAATTTTGCACATTTATCTCTCATGGTATGCTGTTCGGAGGCTTATCATTTGTGCCAGAGTAAACGTAAGCGCGCCCGCTACCAATCGTCTTCGGACACCATGTACAAAACACTGTTAGCGAACAAGGCAGACATTGCAACATCTCTTTCCAAATTAAAAAATCTTCGTTCGCGAACCTACTTGCTGTTTGGCCACGATTGTGTTTCACAACGCACTATGTGGCAATTTGCGTTCGGCATTTTTCATTATGTTAACACGTTTAGTTTTATTAGTAATGATGTGTAGTTCGCGAACGTCACACATGGTGTGTAGCGATTGAGATACTAACACTAATTTGGTTCTATAACAAAATAAAATTTGTCCAGTTTAAATTACAAGCGGTCACTAACCAGTTAGTTAATGTTTTACGGTTAATCGTAAATAGCCCGATATTTTGTTTCTTAACGTTTTGGATAGGCTGTCCTAAGCGCTAATTTTGCGCTCTCTTATGTGTTTACGTTTGTCCGAAACACCGAACAATCGATTACTAATCGCTAATGATAAAAGGGGTTTATGCGGTGTGCCTTAAGTTTACTCATGCGTTAGGCATCAAGTGTAAATTTTGGTGGTGTATTTTGAGGCTGCAAACAGAACAGAAAACTAATTCCTTGCTTGATTTATGTGTATCGATATCCAATTTTGCTATGTAATCACGCCTATGCAGTGCATATATGTGTCTCTATGAGTATGCGTATATATATTTCTGCATGCTTTTTGAGTTTGATTGAATATTAAGTTTCGACGAATTAGTGTGATGTAACATCGGTTTACTATGTTATTATTTTTTTGCAGCTGGCAACAATTCGATTCTCACGCGTATTTGAGTGTAAATCGATGGAAAGACGACGACGATCGCTATGCGGAGAACAAGTTTAATCTCGAAGCCTCGGATAATACGCCAATCGACAGAGACGTTCCCGATACGAGGGAATACAAGTAAGTAACATTGTATTTCAGTAAATCTACTATGTTCGTAGCGATTTAATGGATCCATGGATGCTAGTTATCTATCAAATGTAAAATGTCAATAATAGATTACTAGAGGGCGAAACAGAGCGATCGTAGTTTCATTTTTAAGTTATTTTGTTTAATCACATATAATAGACTGTATTTGATGTATAAATCACCCTTAGGAATGCACCAAATCCAAATTTTGCCGAATACCGATTACTCGGTTTTACTGTTCGACCGAATACTGAATATTTGCCATCGCTACCGGGGGTACATCGTATCACTCCAAAACGAAAACTTCGATATTCCTGTCCAAAGACCATGATATATACACTCCAAATATGATTTTTCAAGCGAAATTTCTAGACCCACATCATTTTCCTCGGTTTCGAGGTCGCTGATAACGAATTCTATGCTGTATATATTCATTATTCATGTATATATATATTCATTCATTTAATTTTAAACAGAGAAAGTTCAAAGTATTGTGGTAAATTAAAATTAGAACGCAGCTATATCTGGGATCATTTTATTGCATAATCTGCTGATTTGAAGGCCCATCGTAAGCATTGTAACAAGTTGGTGTCTCGTGGAGCCGAAATCCCAAAAACTTCACAACAGCAAGGGTTAACCACCACAAAAATAAGTTCAACAATAAGGCTGTTCATGTTCATATTTGTTCTTCTTTGAGTTTTTTGTAGTATATATATGTTGTTTAAACGAAGTATTATAATGTAGTAATACAGTATATGTATTGTATTACTGGTGAGGCAAGTTTTTCGCCAGACACACAATGAGCGACGAATAAGTGGTGCTGCATTGACCGCCGGAGGCAAATTTGTTTTCTTGACCTCGAAACTGCCATTTGTTTACTTTTTTGCGGCAAAAAAATTGTGAAAAAGTAATTTTTTCCCGAATATTCAGTATTCGCTTTTTCTATGAGAACTATTTGGCCGAATACCGAATAGTCAATACTCGGACGAATACCGAATATTCGGTGCATCCCTAAACCCGAAAACCTTTTGAGCCCTGAACCCATTGGAGATCCTAAAACCCTGTCGACTCTAGACGCATCGAAAACAACTGACAATGCATTAAACATATTTTTGCTGATTTCTAGATCACAAAACCAGAGCATTCGGCCTACCGGAAAACCTATATAGACAATTCTTGATGACCTGTATGCAATATGTATCCAAACAGCTGTAGACTGATTATGCTCTGGAAACGAATGCCCGCTGGACTCTAGATAATCAAATCATTGTATTCAGCCTTCAGAAATACCAATATATACCATTATTGATGCCTTGCACGCAATACATAAGACAAATGAAAACGCACATTTTGCAAATTATCGGGTTCGTCGATAATCAAACCGCGAAACATCCAAAGATCATGAAATGGTATAATATAGTCAAGTTGGACTTCAGATAGCAAAACCGTCGTATTCAGCGTACTTGAAAACCTAATAAGCAGTCATTGTAAGGTAAAACAAGCAAAAACACGGTGAAATTGGGGAATTTCTATTTTAGCAAAGGGTCGACGAACCATATGCGAGCTCACAGCCGCCCAGGGAGTGGTCGCACAAAAAGTATTAGTAACCAAAGTTGTAGATCTCGATGAGCTGATCCTGACCTGACAAAAAGTCATGGTGTTTGCCTTTTGGATGCGACGCCTGTGTCACAAGATATGGGCTGCGAAACATTAGTATCATTATGATCAGATTTGACCAAGAACCACTAAAAACATGCTTTTGTCAGTTTACCTGATGATGGGGTCGGAACTGTTTGCGTTCAACTAAAGACTTTTGCTATTGAACAAAAAAATTTTTGCGAAATCCGTACATCAGAAAATGAATTGTGAATGACAGTGACAGACAAAAAGAAACTTTCACGATTTTTCACCCTAGCACCCTCATTGGAAATTCCAGTCGCTTCGCTTGCTCCGTTTCAGAAATATAAATAGCACAATTACTATGTTCAAAGGTCGGCCTGACTACAAGCAGATTAACCAAACGGAATGAAACATCTTGCTAGTTTCATATCAAAAGGTTTTTCACAAACACCTGAAAAAATTATTGCCACGTACTTCTGCAGGAGCTATGGTCAAATTAATTTTAAAGGCATCCCATTGTTTATATGCATCAATTTTATGCTTCCTGTGCATCCGTCCATACTAATCTGCGACTATTTTGTCGTTAGTTGACGGGTTGTCTCCATCAAAAAAGTAGAGTAAGCTATTCTTGTTTCAAAACTACTTAATAATAAAACTTTCTTTACGACTACATAATCTTAAATCAGCAACAAACTTTTGGATTATCAAAAATGCATTACTTTGTTAACTAGTGACGCGATCTTTATATGGGCTGGTATGAGCTCCCTCAACGTGGTTTGAAAACGCTGAACACATTCATATGCCGACTGTGACATTAGTCGACTTTATGTATTCATGATATAACCAAAAATATCGCTTTGCCCTAGAGTGATTGTGATACAAAATTATGGTAAATAATCAAATGGTGTACAACCCAATTGTCGATCGTGAATGATTGTATTTATTTGACGGATTTACTATTTGATAGATTATCATGAAGTAATGGGATTAGTTAATAAACTAGTATTGTGCGGTCTGTCTGCAGAACGGCGTTATTTCTTATTTAAACTTTATCCAAACTCGCTGGACAATATTTCTTTTGGTAGACGTTCATTAGGGCCTCATTGTCTAACCTCTGATACAGTTAGTCTAATCTACAGTGGCGTGGTATGGCAAAATATAATTAATTATGTCGGTTTAGTAAGCTAAGTTCATAGTTAAAGTCATGAGGGAAGCTAAGTTTAACGGTTGCTGTGTATAATTATTAATTTTGTCGTAGCTCGAAATACATTTTTGATTCCTAAAGCTGAAATGGGTCAAGAATAGAATGCAATGTTGCATGGTATTTACAGCAAGTCGTAGCTGCCTACAACGTGGAAAAATGATGCTTCAATTTAGAATTTTCATTGAATGTGATTAAAAAAATTGGAATTTTTCCATCTTATTGGTCATATGGGAAGAAATAACTATTCCTGCGGTTCTCACGTGTACTGAAAATGACCGTAGTGATGGATGACTTAATGTATTCATTTATTGTTTGGAAATCTGAAGGTGTTGAGAAAGATCTGTTGGGAACCTCGATATAGTGTTAACCTGGCCTGTCCACAGCTTTCCGAAAAGTGAGGGGGCATATTCATTCTCGGGCGAAATTTGAAAGTGGAGGGGATAAATTTTGCTTAAAAATACTAAAATGTTCTCATATTTTCATGCAGTCTTACTACCGTGAATGTATTTTCAAGCTAAAAACGATGTTTTAGCATTATAAATAGTGGTAATTAATGCTTAAAAACAATTTGCAAACAAAAACATAAATTTTTAGCCATAAAAATAGTTGAATTTAGTTGAACATAGGGGTTTCGGCCGAGTGGGTCGACGGACATGGGGTATTTGGAGCGTGGGATGGGGGTTCCCACCTACGCCCCCACTACGGACAGACCAATCAATGAGCGTAGGCTTGAACACACTAGCATCGTTTCTCCTCGCGAGTTGTCACTGTAATATATACAGTAGCGTGCGCTAACAGTGAAATGGCTGGGAAGGAGCAAAATGCACTATGAAGATTTTTGCTACGTTCAAATTTCTTTTTGTTTAGACACTCTGCTGGCATGAAACGAATTTCCTGTACTAGCATTTTTCCTACAATCTAAGCACACTGTACAATTCTTTTGTCGATATTTGGGTCTTAATTCTAGGGATTTAGCTTAAGATATTGCCCTAGCCCATCGGCGAAACTTGTTTGTTATTAAATATTTGATCAAAATTGATAGATGCTGTTTAGCAATCTACAGGTGTCATTTCTTTTCATTGTCACTATAATTGGAATCTGCGGTTTCTGACGCGACGACAAGTTCAAAGCCTAATTTGTGCAATATATCACTGTTGAGAAATATTTTGTTGATACATTATTATTATATATGAGTACTTTTCATGTATCGATGTATGTGTGTGAAGGTTACTGCAAACATGCGTACGTTTATGTCAAAAATCATGCATGTATTAGTATCACATCTGTACTACGTGAACAAAAATGAACATATAGACATGTTTATCGTATATTTTCGTTCATATGGATAAAGTATAAATAATTATAAATTTATTGTTATTTCTTTACATATTCATAGTCTACACACTGTAACACCTGAGATGACAAAATCGTAGAAATTGCATGCATAAATTTTGCAATCTCTTTCAATACGCTGTTATAAATGCAATATATATTTCTTGCTTGTCTTAAAGTCGAATAACCTTGACTTGTCAGTAACACTATGTAATGTAATAGTATGAAATATTATAAAAACATTTGATTTTTAGGAATTGAATCTGAGTTATAATTTTGTTGAATGGGAAAAAACTATATGAGAGATAGACCAAAATGATGTCAGGTGTGAATCTCCAATTTATCACCCCTATCTCTCATTGGTTGGTATACCATGAGTAATGGACCATCTACTGTTTTCTACATAATACTATTTAAATTTAGGTCATCCCACTAGGAAATACACTATGGTCGTGTCGGGTTCGGATAATAATTGTCTCTATTATTTGGTTTAGTCTAGCCCCATGCACACATGATGTAAGTTGAAAGTTCGCGTAAGTACCAGCACCTGTAAATGTAAGCGTGCAGCCTGGGTAGTGTTCAATAAAGACTAGCAGAGACCTAACACATTGCCTGGTTAGGAATAATTATTCCATTTGATTGACTCCTGGTATTTTTTTATGATCGATCAACCGCGCATTGATTTATTTAACAACGCGAAGCTGTCTGCACCTGTCACGTAGCCAAACAAATATTTTATGCGAATTTCAGAGACTTCAATTTTTTTATTTGTAAACGATATCCCATTACATAAAATTGAGAAATGAAGGTGTGCGGTTTCAGAATAATTATTGTGAACAACAAAATGATTTATATAAGTGTTACTTTTTATCATCAACACAGTTTGCACGACCTGCTGATAATTGACCGATTACGGAAGGTATTTTTTGGTAAACATATTATTTTCCGTTGTTTTCTTAATGGGGCGAGCGCAATTTAAGAGTAGCCTCCCGGTCGGCATTCGCTGCGTACTTGGTGTTTACATTGCAAGATTCAATTTTATACAAATCATTTCGCTCCCGTATCCACATATGTGTTTTATGGCACACAGAATGTATTCATCATCCTAATAATGTGCAAGGATATACCGCATACGTTGTGAAATAAACTGTAGAATATACATTTTCGTCGCACATCGCGCTAATCAGTGTGTGTTAAAAAGAATAAGTGGATCAGTTACGGGTTAAAATAACATCATATCGGTCGCGACAAATTCTCGAATTATAGTAAGTGAACAGCCAGTGATTTTGCTCTAACTGTTTAATTTTTCGCGAAAGATTTGCTTTATGCCTATATGTAAGTATATAACACTGAGCTCTCCAAATTGGGGGTGGGGTGGGGATCCTGGCATTTTTCGGTTTCCCTTGGTTCAAAACAGCTGCCCTCGGTTCATGCACCCTGGCAAAATTTTTTGGCTTCCTCGGGTTCATCGCCTTTTGGTAAATTTTTTTGTTTCCACTGTGTAAGAACACCTCCAAATGACATAAAATTTATGCCAAAATTTCGTCTGGAAGCCAAAAATTTCGTAAATTTAGTCAAAATTTACTTCATAATCGCTTTCTCTCTCCATCGAAACCGTTTTAGCACTGTTTCAGACACGATTTTTAATAGTATTTTTCTTGGCAAAATTGGGCGCCACCCCCTGGTTTGGAACCAGGGGCGGTTAATGCCCCTGGTAAAATTTTCAGCGAATGCAGGTCCCAGTGCGCACAGAGATGGTTAAAACTGGTAGATTGTCTTGTCGCCAATATGATGGTTTCAGGTTGTTATGTAATTTAAATAAATGTACGTACACTAATATATTGCGCATCGGCTTACAATATGAGCCGAATATATGGCATGTTGTTTGTTAGTTTAGAATATGTACCCGCTTATTGAGTTGTTATGGTCTCACAGTGTACAGCTACACAGAGAAAGAATTGCCCTACAATATTAGAAATATCACACCCAGCTCAAGCGGTAACAGATATATTTCCTTTTTCGTGTATTGGGTCTCATGAACCCATTAAACACCCTTTTGACACAAATCCCACTTCCTAAAAAGCAGTATAGCAAATCTGTATTATTGTTTTAGAGTCTTATTTGTTCTGCCAAATGAGCCAATTCGTCTCAGATACTTATTCCGGTTGTCCTCTAAATAAGGGGATGGGAGCCCTAGGCAAGGGCGTAGCCAGGGGGGATTGCGAGGGTCGCGATCTCCCTTTTGGTTCAACCACAAACAAAATTTTTTTGAATGATTCATGTCAATGAAAATCATGTCGGAAATTGTCCTAAAACTAGCCTCTCTCGCGTTAGAAAACAATTACTTTCAACCGTATTTTTGACCAAACTTCACATTTTTTTGTATTAAAATTCACTATTTTGGCAACAGTTGCATTTTTTACTTGTTTATGGCGTACTTAATATACCAATTCTGGACCCCGCTTTGACATTTCTAAGCGCGAACCTTCTTTCCTGAGCGCGACCCCCAGGAACCCCTTTTAGGTACCACTGTGGGCCGCGACCTCTGCCCCCCCCTTTCAAAATTCCTGGCTACGCTCTTGCCCCTAGGCATTTCTACATTCCCACATATTGCCGCCAGTTGATGATCCAGGTAAATTTTGGCATCCCCAGTTCATGCACCCAGGTACTTTCCTACGCCACTAAAATATTACCAAATTGGAGAAGCCAGATACAGTATCGTGATTTTTCGGAAAGAATAACCCGACCCGAGCCCATTTCGCCTGGAAAAGCTGTTGGGTCCGAACTCGCGCTTACCTAAAGGGGACAAATCGAATTTTCCCTTCGTAGATTTCACTCACTGCACTTAGACTCTGAATTCAGTTGTTTTCTGCAGATTGTTTTTCTATTTTCGAGCGTAGTTTTTAACCAGATGACAGAAAATAAGACGCTCGCTGCATTACTATTTTGAAACTTGTTGTGCAAAGAGTTACGCATTATTGCGGTCGCTTTGTTGTCTTTACTTTCATAAGTAATAGCGGCTATTTTGTAGCTTCCTTTTGTAATAATCGCTATATGGTTTTGAAATGAAATTTACCGATGGAAACACAATGCATATGCAATAGAATTTTAAATGTCTCTTAAATCAAACGTATGTGGAGGATTGAGAAATGTAACAATACTAGTTCGAACTACTGTAACATTGCCTCCACTCTACAATATTTCTCAGAAATTTCCCCAACTTCTAATAGACTAGACAGCTTCAACGACAAAATTTTGAGCATCTTCTTCATTTCACTTATGTATCCGACAAGAATGAATATTGAATACACAATTATTTATTATTATTAGAAGTGTCGGAATGTTACAGTAGTTCGAACTAGTATTGTTACATTTCTCAATCCTCCACATACGTTTGATTTAAGAGACATTTAAAATTCTATTGCATATGCATTGTGTTTCCATCGGTAAATTTCATTTCAAAACCATATAGCGATTATTACAAAAGGAAGCTACAAAATAGCCGCTATTATGATTAAAAGTAAAGACAACAAAGCGACCGCAAAAATGCGTAACTCTTTGCACAACAAGTTTTGAAAATAGTAATGCAGCGAGCGTTTATTTTCTGTATCTGAGTTAAAAAACTAGGCTCGAAAATAGAAAAACAATTGCAGAAAAACAACTGAATTCAGAGTCTAAGTGCAGTGATGCAAAAATCGACCGAAGGGAAAAATCCGATTTGTCCCCTTTAGGGAAGCGGAGTTCGGATTCCCAACAGCTTTTCCAGGCGACAATGGGCTCGGGGGGTATTCTTTCCGAAAATCACGATACTGTATACTGGCTTCTCAATTTGGTAAATTATTTTTAGTGGGTGGAAAGTACCTGGGTGGATGAACTGGGGAATCCGAAATTTACCTGGATCATCAACGGGGAGTATGTGGGAATGTGAGAAAATGCGTAGGGGCAAGAGCGTAGCCAGGAATTTTGAAAGGGGGAGAGGTCCGCGGCCCACAGTGGTACCTGGAAAAAGGGGTTCTTGGGGTCGCGCTCTAGGGAAAAGAAGGTTCGGCGCTTCAAAATCTCAAAGCGGGGTCCAGAATTGTTATATTAAGTACGCGATAAACAAGATAAAAAATGCAACTGGAGAGGTGAATTTTAGTACAAAAAAATGTGAAGTTTGGTCAAAAATACGGTTGAAAGTAATTGTTTTCTAACGCGAAGAGAGGCCAGTTTTAGGGGACAATTTCCGACATGATTTTCCATTTGACATCAACTCATTCAAAAAAAAATTTTGTTTGTGGTTGAACCAAAAGGGAGAATGAGCCGACCCTCGCAATCTGGCTATGCCCTTGCCTAGGCTCCCATGCCTATTTGAGAAGGACAACCGGGAATAAGTATCTGAGAACTTAAAAATTGGCTCAGATTTGGCAGAACAAAATAAGACTCTAAAACAATAATACAGATTTGCTATACTTGCTTTTTAGGAAGTGGGGATTTGTGTCAAAAGGGTGTTTAGATGGGTTCCACTGAGAATCCAATACACTGAAAAAGGAATATATCTGTTTACACCGCTTTAAGCTGGGTGTGATATTTCTAATATTGTAGGGACAATTCTTTCTCTGTGTAGCTGTAAACGTGTGAGACCATAACAACTCAATAAAGCGGGTACTATATTCTAAACTAACAAACAACAGTGCCCCACTATATTCGGTCATATTGCTAAGCCGATGCGAATATATTAGTGTACTTACATTTTTATTTAAATTACATAAACAAACCTGAAAACCATCGTGTGGCGACAAGACAAATTGCAGTTTTGACCATCTCTGTGCGCAGTGGGACCTGCATTCGCTGAAAGTTGCCCGGCGTAAGACCGCGCCTGCAATTTCCAAACCAGGGGGGTGGGGCGCGTTGCCAAGAAAAATACTATTAAAAATCGTGTCTGAAACAGTGCTAAACGGTTTCGATGGAGAGAGGAGAGCAATTATGAAGTAAATTTTGCGACTAGAATTTTACGACAAAATTTTGGCTTCCCAGACGAAAAATTTTGGCATAAATTTTATGTCATTTGGAGGTGTTCTTACACAGTGGAAACAAAAAAATTTACCAAAAAGGCGAAAAAACTGCAAAGAAGCTGGAACATTTCCAAACCGAGGCATTTTTAAG